>ML270768.1:0-48211 GCA_005239495.1 Nicotiana undulata | reverse complement strand
TACAAACGAGGCAAAATTGACAGTACTTTGTTCCTAAAGGAAAAGGGGAAGGACCTTCTGATTTTGCAAATATATGTTTATGATATCATATTCGGGGCAACCACTGAAAAGCTTAGCAAGGAATTTGCTACACTAATGGGGAGTGAATTTGAAATGAGTATGATGGGTGAGCTAAACTTCTTCTTAGGCTTACAAATCAAGCAAAACCCATATGGCACAATGATTCATCAACAAAAGTATGTGAAAGAACTCCTCAAGAAGTTCAATATGGAGGATTCAAAGGAAATAGACACCCCCATAGCCACAACTACTAAATTGGATGTGGATGAACCTGGTTCATCCGTTGATCAGAAGGTATACAGAGGAATGATTGGGTCTCTACTATATCTCACTGCCAGCAGACCAGATATTGTGTTCAGCGTGGGACTATGTGCTAGGTTTCAGGCAAATCCAAAGGAGTCCCACCTCACTGCAGTGAAGAGAATTTTGAGATATTTGAAAGGCACCACTGATTTGTGCCTTTGGTATCCTAAAGGTAGTAATTTCGACCTTGTAGGATATGCTGATGCTGATTATGCAAGTTTCCTGGTTGACAGGAAAAGTACTTCAGGCATGGCTCACTTCTTGGGCTCTTGCCTTGTGTCTTGGGCCACCAAGAAACAAAATTTAGTAGCTCTGTCTACTGCTGAGGCTGAATATGTGGCTGCAGCCTCTTGTTGTGCTCAGTTGCAATGGATCAAGAAAAAACTCATGGACTTTGGTATAGATGTGGGATGCATTCCTATTTTCTGTGATAACACTAGTGCTATTAGTATGACGAAGAACCCGGTCCATCATAAGAGAACCAAGCACATAGATGTTAGGCATCATTTCCTAAGGGATAACTATGAAAAGGGAATGATCTCAATAGAATTTTGTGCTACTGATCATCAAATTGATGACATATTCACTAAAGCACTGAGTAGGGAGCATTTTGAGAGAAACAAGCTTGAATTAGGGATGATTAAGATCACCTAATTGGAAAAACAAACATGAAAAAAAAAATTGTGAAAAAAAAATTGGCTAGAAAATTCTAATTAGGTACTTAATCACATTAATCATTGCTCAGTATCATGTCTTTATTGCCATACTCTTTTGCCATGTATTAATATGATTCCCTGGATACTAATGATGTTTATCTATCTGTTTAAATTGAGGCAATTTAAAGATCTCTAACAGGATGAACCTGGTTCATCTATGTTGATTCATCTGACTGACGAGGTGCGTACTCTTCTCCATATATTAATTCAATTACAGTCATACATGAGCAGGATTCTTTCCATAATTGGTTCAAATTCAAATACTTCGTACTTACCCAAATTGAACCAGTTTCAATAAGTCCCATCTTCACTTAATTAGCCTAGTTTTAGGGGGAAATTAAATGTCTAACCAATGTCAGTCCTTCGGCGATTAGACTCCTACTTGAGTAAATACACTGCCGTTGTAATCTCCCTAGCCACATCTTATATAAGGGTCATCATTACTCTTTTCTTCATAAAGCAACCGTCGAACCAAGTTCAACTCATTCTACAAACCAAAACTTCTTACTCGCCTTTTCTTCCTAACAACAAATAATCATGTCTTCACCACCACCTGCTTGTTCTTCTAATTCATCACCTAATCGTGATTACGATGGAGGAAATTCTGAATCTGTATCCAACTCTCCATCTGTATACAGTTCTCAATCACCTAAAAATTCGTCAACCCCTAAAAACATACCTATTCCTGAACCCACACCAAACCCTACTCCTGCCCCCAAGAATCGTCGTGTCAAAGTTCTTGCCCGGAAATCTGTTGCTTCTAGGACTAGGGAAAAATTCTTGGAGGATCTTATTGAAGCGGACAAAGGTTCTAAGACAGATTCGTCCAGTGAATCTTTTAAATCATCCAACGAGGAAGACGCACCTGGTTCAACCAGTTCTGAGAGAGGTAATCCTAAAATTAATTCTGAAGTTGTTTCTGCTGATAAAAGGTTCGTGTTGGTTGGGTCTGTTATTGATGTTGAAGTGCAAAGTAGGCAGAGGGGTGGTAGAAAAGAAAGAATTCTTGAGAGAGAGGGAAAAGAAGTTGAGAGGGGATCTGGGGAGGATGGTACCACGCTAGTTATCTATGGTCCCATTCCTGAAACTGTTGGAGAAAACGTTATCGAGTTAGGGGGAAGTATAGTTAAGGAGGTTGCAGCAGGTCTTTCAAGCTTGAAGAAAGGCATAGATGAACCTGTTTCATCTGGGGAGGAAACATTGGCTGAAAGGCTGAAGAAACTGGGGGAGTCCTATAACCCCATGAAAAGGAGGACTCAGAAGTCCAAGAAAGCAACTCACCCAGTTCCTTCAAAGAAAAGGAAAGTTTCTGAAGTAGCTGGTGTTTCTGCTCCAAAAGTACGAGCTACTCGTAGCACAGTGAGAGATGAAGAAGAGAAATTGGAAAAGGCTCTGCAAGAGAGCAAGAAGAAGAGGGCAGCAAAGGGAAAAGCGAAAGTTGGAGAGCATGTTGAGGCCATTGAAATTGAAGAGGCGATGTTGGACCTGGTCCAACAAGAGGAGCAGATTGCTCTAGTTGTGGCTGAGACACCAAATCCCACAAAGTCTAATACTTCTTCAAAGAAGACATCTAGAATGTCTGTCACACCCACAAGATCTGTTAAGAGGACCAGGGCCAAGCCAAAGAAAGTGAAAATTGTTGAGAAAGAGGATGATGATGCAGACTGGAGTGGAGAGGAGGAGAAGGAAATAGGAGAGGTGACTGACAGAGTTACCATGTTTGGAAAAAGAACAATTCTGAAGGGTAAGCTGATGAAGGATCTAGATAAGCCTGGAATGCAATATCTGCTGGAAACTCTGGAGGTGCAGGGCTGGAAGGACATGGTTCTTCACATGGAAGGCAGGCTGGTGAGGGCTAAGTTGGTAGAATTCATGGGAAATTCCATTGTCAAGGACGGTAGGGTTACATCAATGGTCAAAGGAATTGAAGTTTCCTTTGATGCTAAAGAACTGGGTGTTATTCTGAACATTCCGGCTGAGGGATATAAGGACTACACAAGGAAAAGATGGCCTTGTCTAGATGGGATGGCCTCAGAAATTAACATCACCAGATTCTTCAGTGATAATGAGAAGGAGATTGAACCCAGGCCGATCTACAAGAGTGAAATGAAGCCATAACACAAGCTATTCTTTGAGTTCGTCATCAAGTTCCTACTGCCCAGACAAGAAAGAAGGCACATTGCCAATTATATGGATCTGACCTTGATAGAATGCTTGTACAGGGGAAAGTAAATCAATTGGCTTGCTTTCATCATCCAACTCTTGGACAGAGTTGTGAATGGAACCAAAACACATGCAATCCCATATGGATTTATTCTAACAGTTGTGCTTGCACATTTTGGGGTTCCAAGTAAGAAGGCTGAAATGGCGACTGCCAAGGATTATTTTGGGAAGGAAACTTTGTTGTCATGTGATTACAATGTCAATGTTCCTGCAGATGAACCTGGTTCATCTAGGAAGCAGCCAGTCAACAGCAAAGTAAGAACTCTGGTGCAGGAAAGCGAGATCAAGGATATGGAGATCCTTCGTTTGAAGTCTCGTGTGATTGAGGTTGAAGTTGAGCGGGATGCTCTCAGGGCTGAATTAGTAAAGGAGAAAGAAAGGAACGAGGGTGTTCTTAACCAGATGCTTTCTCTCCTACAATCCAAGACCACAACCTCCTATGCACCTTCCCATCCTTAGGCTATCCAGAGCTTACCCATAACCATTCAAGTGCCCAGTTCGGGACGTGTTTCTGTCTTTGTAGACTTGTTTCTATTTTTTCTCTGGGTTTTTTTTCATGGTTGGTTTGTTTTTTTTTTTGTTGTATGGTGGTTGATAATCATTACTAATCAATGAACTTTGCTTCTAGTTATTGACTTGTCTCAGTTTCTTATTTAGCTTACATTTATTGGCTTCTTGTGTTGATTAATCATGATTTGCACCTGCAGTTGCCTCAATGGCCATGAGTAATAATTAAAAATCTGGTAAGTGTATCATTTTGCAAACTTTTCGATGATGCCAAAAGGGGGAAGATATGTGCTGAACTTTTTCGAAGTGATGTTTATAACCTAATGAACCTGGTTTCTCTATCATTAATACTTAAAATCGTACAAAGTGTTTGAAGTGTATACAGGATTAAGCACAGGGTTTGTCATCATCAAAAAGGGGGAATTTGTTGACCCATGTTACTGCATAGTTTTGAAGATTGACAAAGGTTGACCAGTTGAACCAGGTCCATCAGAGCACACATCTTAGAACTGAATAGCCGGCACAGGAACCGTATATGCATAGGAGATATTTGTGATTGTGACTTATCAATGAACCAAGAGATTGTCTCCTAATACGAAAAGGTTGCAAACTGATGAGAGAATAGAAGTTGAATTCGGCAAGGAAAGTAACAAAGGAAGGAAGTTGAGTTTAATTCGAATTCTTTCTCCCAGGAAGAGTTGAACTAGAATTGATCGACAAACTCAACTACTGACTCTATAAATACTTAAAGTATTTCTGCTGGAAGAAGTGACGCACAAGTACTAAAGTGAATCAAGATCTGAAAGCAAAATTCCCAGAGTTATTTTGCAAGCAGATTTAGTGTGCGATACAAAAGCTGCAGATCAGCTAGAAGAACCAGTTTCATCGTTTATGTATTGAGCCTAGTTGATTGTAGTAGGANNTTTTCACCTTTTGAGCCATGTGTTTTCCACGTAAAAATCTCTGTATTTTTACTTTACTGCTTTTATTATTCCGCACCAGTAGAAGTTGGAACACAAAGAAGAACCAGGTTCTTCTTGTGAGACAGCACTCAAAAATTGGGTACCACACATTTAACATATATTCTTGTGGGGTATTGACGTCTAAAACAACAGAACCAATCTGTTTAACCCAAAAAATAGTTTACAAGGTCAAAGCAATAATTTTATGTGACGGGCCACAAGCAACCGATCCAATCCGAAAGATATAATTTTCTTAATGCAAGGTGATAGAGAAGTGCAAAATAAATTCAATGATAGACAATATAATAAAAATAAAGCAGAGAAGAAATAATTCTTATTGAATAATCCTTGACAGGATGTTGAGCCGACAGAGCTTGAAGGGCCAAACTATGATTAACTTGGAAACAAGATGATATGAATTACAATGTAGAGAATTGTAGAGAAGAAAGTTTGATCTCCCTGATTGTGATAAAACTATGTCAATTTATAGGGATAAATCTAAGTAACTATTCTCCTTGTATAATGGGTCCATTATGAGCATTTACTCAACCCATCCATTACTTTTGGAAGACTTGTAACAGTTGTGTAAATGCTGGAATTTCGTAACTGATGAGTTAATTCCGTAACTAATGAGTTAATTCCATAACTGATGAGTCAATCTCGTGGCTGATGAGTCAATCTCGTGCCTGTTGAGTCAATCTCGTGCATGTTGAGTCAATCTTGCAATTGATTGCCTTGGTCTGACTGTTACAATCATTTATTGCATTTATTGTACGTTACATAATTGATTTGTAACTAATGGAGTAATGATGATAAATCCCATATAATCCAGGATTAATTGATTCCTTCCTTATTTGTAATTATGAGATATTCTCCTGCACATGTTCCGAGCTATTTATGATGACCAGTTATGAGGCTATCAGGCACGGTAGGAGTATGTTCGGTCCCGGGGGTGTTTCACATATCATCTTTACATGTCATTCTTCACTTTTCTCCAAGCTTTGCTGACATGTGTTGCCATTTAATAGACCCACATGGCGAGTCTATTTTTCTCCATTACGAGTATCCCGTCTAATCTCGAAGAAGTAGTGACGAGAGGTCGACTTCGGCCCGAACTATAAATATATATTTCAATCCACCGTGGCATATGGCCCGCTCCCATGAGAGTGGGGGAAATAACACTCCGCTCGCGGAATGTAAATTGCGAAGCGGTCACATGCACACCCAATATTTTCTTAAATTACTTTTCAGTGAATAATTCCTTTAAATCTCCAAATTCCATGATCTCAAGGAAACAAAGCTGCATATAACATGAATTCATAAAGCATATAATTCATTTCGAGGAAGAACACAAGGCATGGTGTGGGCCTAACTACCTGGACATAATAATAATAATAGCCGCTACGTACGGACTCTCGTCACTTTGTACATACGTACCCCCCACAAACATCAACACATAGTCATTTAGATCACCTATGGGGACAATTCGCTTTTACAAGGTTAGAAAGGAGGCTCACCTCGTGTCGAACCTACTCTCCGGGTCAAGAATGCGCTTGAAACTCCAAACTCGTCTCCCAAGGACTCGAAACTAGTCAAATGTTACATGAATATATCAATTTAAACTCAAAGTATGGGATTCTCCTATTTACTTAGTTATTTCATCTTACTTTGAAAAATCCCAAAATTCACCCCAAGCCCCACATGCTCGGATTTCGGAAATTTTCGAAGGAAACACTTAACCATAACCTAAGGATCATCAATATATAGTTTTTGTATAATTTCATGGCTAGTCAACGGAAAATTCCTTAAATTTTCATAAAGCCCTAGGTTATTACTCTAATCCTTGATTTCCACTAATTAGAAGCTTAATTTAGCTAGGAATTCATGCATCAAACGAACATTAGGGTAGAATTCACTTACCTTTCAGTAGCTAGGTCGTGGGGCTCTTTTCCAAGCTCTCAAGGTCGTCTATGGTGGAAGAAAATGAAGTAAAATGAACAAATCCCGTGTTTTAAAGAACTAACTGCCTACAGTGGTTCCGCACCTGCGGCTCAAGGACCGCACCTGCGGTCTCGCACCTGCGGAACTGGGTAAGGGGGACAAAGCTCGCACAAGCGGAGAGGAGCCCGCACCTGCGGCTTCGCTCCTGCGGATCTTGATTCGCACTTGCTAGAAAAAGGCAGCCTACCTAAAGCCTCACTTGCGAGGCTTGGACTGCAGGAGCGGTCCCGCACCTGCGACTGGGCAATCGTACATGCGGTCACACCAGATCTGGTGCACCAGCAGTTATAGCTGCTGGTTTTTGGCCTCGTTTGGTGCCCGAGCGGCACCTGGGCCCACCCGAGCCCCCGTCCAAATATACCAACAAGTCCCAAATCATAATACGGACTCGCTCGAGCCTTCGAAACACCCAAAACAATGCTGAAACTCAAAATCACACCTCAAAACCTCTAGAATCAAACTTAAGAACTTTAAGTTCTTAAATTCGCTAACAATGCGCCAAACCGACCTATACTACTCGGAATTACCCCAAACTTTGCGATCAAGTCATAAATGACATAACGGAACTATTCTCGGCCTCAGAATTCCGTTCGGACCTCGATAACAAAAAAACACGTTCCAAACCTCAATTCTTAAACTTAAGGAATCATATTTCACTATATGGCGCTGAAACGCTCCTAGGTCATCCAAAACCCGTTCCGGACACACGCCCAAGTCTTAAATCATCATACGAAGCTACCGGAACCATCAAAAATCGATTCTGAGGTCGTTTACTCAAAATGTTGACCGAAGTCAAACTTGGCCAAAAAGGCCAACCTTAAGGAACCAAGTGTTCCTATACCATTCCAAACTCTTCCAAATCCCGAACCACCCGTCCCCACAAGTCATAAAACATTAAAAGAAACTACGGGAAGTCTCATTTAGGGGAACGAGGCCCGATAACGCAAAACGATCGGTCGGGTCATTACACTTCCCAATTTGGATTTAGCTTTCCTGCACCAGCTTCCTTCGTTGATTGAAAGACTTTTTTAAGAACGAAATCCCCAATTTTGAAATATCTGAGATGAGATTTTCTGTTGTAATATCTCTCTATGATTTGTTTTTGAGCTGCCATTCGTATTAGTGCAGCTTCTCTTCTTTGCTCGAGCAAGTCTAGATTGGTTCTTAACTCATCGTTGTTTGCTTCCTCCATAGCTGTTGTAAATCTTGTGCTTGGTTAGCCAATCTCCACCGGTATCAAAGCTTCTTAACCATAAACAAGCTTGAATGGAGTTTCTCCCGTGGCTATTTTTGCAGTTGTTCTGTAAGCCCATAATACTGCCGGTAGCTCGTCAGACCAATTTCCCTTGGCTTTCTCCAACCGTTTTTTCAGGTTTTTGATGATGACTTTGTTTGTTGATTCGGCCTGCCCATTAACCACGGGGTGATATGGTGATGAAGTGATTTGTTTGATTTGCCAACTTTCAAAGAATTCTGTGATTTGTGAGCCTATGAATTGCGGGCCATTGTCACATACGATCTCCTTCGGTATTCCAAAGCAGCATATTATGTTTTGCCATATAAATCTTTTCACTTATTTTTCTCGCACATGTTTAAAAGCTTCTGCTTCCACCCATTTTGTGAAATAATCAATTAACACGAGTAAGAACCGTACCTTTCCTTTAGCTGGGGGAAGGGGTCCTACTATATCCATGCCCCATTTCATGAACGACCATGGCGATATCAATGGACGCAGTAATTCTGTTGGTCGATGCATGTTGTTAGCAAATCGTTGGCATTTGTCGCATTTAGCTACAGAACTCTCAGCCTCTTCTTCCATTTTGGGCCAATAGTACCCTGCTCTAATTAGGGTTTTGACTAAGGATCTTGCCTCTGCATGATTTCCACAGTGTCCTTCGTGGACTTCCCTCATCACGAACTCCATTTGATTGGGTCCAAGGCATTTTGCTGAGGGACCTCTGAACATTTTATGGTATAAAGAATTGCGAATGAGGCAGTACCGTGAAGCTTTTCGGCGAAGTGCTTGAGCTGCTTTTCTATCTTCAGGTACGGTACCATTTTGCAAAAAAATTAAAATTTTGTTTCTCCAATCCCAAGTTAAATTGTTAAATGTTACCTCATTTTTGTCTTGGTCAATTGCTGAATGAAACAAGTGAACGACAATTGCATTGTCTTTATTTGTCACTTCTGTAACTGTTGCGAGGTTGGCTAATGCATCTGCTTCTGCATTTTCCTCTCGAGGTATTTGCATAACCTTCCCCTATTTGAATTGTCTTACTAGATCTCGCGCCTTTTCCAGATATTGTTGCATCCGAATCTCTCTAGCAATATAAGTCCCCTGCATCTGATTTACTACCAGTTGGGATTCGCTTTTGATCACGATCTGCTCGATTGAGAGTTCTCGTGCCAGTTCAAGTCCTGCAATGACAGCTTTGTACTCCGCTTCATTGTTAGTTATAGGATAACAATTAATAGCTTGCCGTGTCTTTTCACCCGTATGTGATATTAAGACTATGCCTAAGCCGGCTCCTTTTATATTAGAAGAGCCGTCAGTAAATTGGGTCCATATACCTGGATTAGCTCCGTTAAAGAGTTGTAACTCCTTTTCCACTTCAGGGATTATGCTATTATTAAAATTAGCAACGAAATCAACTAGAATTTGAGACTTTATTGCAATCCTAGGCTGATATATTATGTCATGCTCGCTTAATTCTATAGCCCATTTAGCTAATCTTCCCGATAATTCTTGTTTATACAGAATATTTCTCAATGGGTATGAAGTTACAATAGTGATTGGATGACATTGAAAATATGGTCTTAACGTTCTAGCTGCCATAATTAGAGTTAAGGCAAGTTTTGCTAGATGTGGGTATCTAGTTTCAGCATCTAATAAAGACTTGCTTACATAATAAATTGGAGATTGTTTACCTTTGTCTTCCCTTACCAGTATTGCACTTACGGCAATTTTTGCAACGGCAAGATAGACATACAGCTTTTCCACGTCTTTTGGCTTTGATAGCGACGGGGTTTTTGATAGATAGACCTTCAGATCTTTGAGAGTCTGTTGACATTCCTCAGTCCATTCGAACTGATTCTGCTTTTTAAGAACTGAAAAGAATTTAAAACTCTTCTCCGAAGACCTAGAAATAATCTTCCCAGGGCTGCAATTCTGCCGGTTAGTCTTTGAACTTCTTTTTTGCTCGTACGTATATTAGGTATTTCCTCGATAGCTTTAATTTGAGCAGTATTTACTTCTATTCCTCTATTTTACACAAGGAAACCCAAGAACTTACCTGATTCGAGGCCAAAGGCGCATTTTTCTGGATTAAGTTTCATATTATACCTGCGTAAAATTTCGAAGGTAATTGAAAGATGCTGGAAATGATCTTCCGCTTGTGTTGATTTCACCAGCATGTCATCGATGTAAAACTCCATCATTTTTCCCAGATGTTCCTGGAACATCTTGGTCACTAGCCTTTGATACGTGGCTCCAGCATTTTTCAGGCCAAAAGGCATGACTTTGTAGCAATAAGTCCCCCTCTTCGTCAATCACTTGGTTCTTGAATGGTCCCTGCTTTCTTTTCTTTTGCTTGACAGGCACGAAGGATGGATCTTCATTTAGTTTATGAGTCATCACTTCTGGTGGGATACCTGTCATGTCTGAATGGGACCATGCAAAGCAATCCGCGTTAGTTTTTAAATAATCAATTAACTTACCTCTTCTGCTGGGGCTTAGCCTCGTGCCTATGTGAACTTTCTGTTCAGGCTTCTGTTCGAACAGTGGGATAGCTTTGAGCTCTTCCGTAGTTGTTTTGATGTGTTCGTCTTCTTCTGGTTCCTGAATGACATCAGGTCTGGAATCCACGTCCGCATGGTTCGATATATCTCCCGCGGTGACTTGGCTCTCCTTCTCGTGACTATTTTTTTTCCATGTTCCTGTTTGAATAATAATTTCTTCCATACCTATTTGGGCAATAATTTCTTCCGTACCTGTTTGAGCAACAGTTTCTTCTGTATTTGTTTGAGCAACAGTTTTTTCCGTATCTTCGGATTCTTCCGCTTCTTCTCTTTTGTTATAGTGTACCACGGAATTTATATTCCTTGAGGTTTGTTGATCGCCTCGAATCTGTTGAATTCCCCATTCAGAAGGGAATTTAATTACCTGTTGCAAGGTAGATGGTACTGCCTTCATGTCATGTATCCATGGTCTTCCCATGATTACGTTGTAGGCCATGCCAGTATCAATGACTTGGAACCTAATATTTTTTATTACTCCCTCTGCATAAGTGCTAAGCTCAATTTCCCTTTTTGTTATGACGGTAGAGTTGTCAAACCCAGATAAGGCTCGTGCTTTTGGGATTACTTGATCCTCCATTAGCATTTCTTCCACAACTCTTGATAGGATAATGTTAACTGAGCTACCTGGATCAATCAACACTCTCTTTACGTTAGTGTCATGTATAAGTAAGGATATTACCATTGCATCGTTGTTTGGAAGCATTAATTCGTTGATATCTGCATCGTCGAATGATATATTGTCTGCTTCCAAGTCTTCACGAATCTGTTTCCCGTGTGTAATTGTGAACTTTGTGGTTCTTTTGCAGATTACTCCGTTTACCTCCTCACCTCTGTGTATCACGTTGACTGTTCGTTTTGGAGATGGTGGTTTTGGGGGCTCCTTCTTGTTCTTCATATATGTCTGCTTACCTTTTTCACTAAACAATTCTTTTAGGTAGCCTTGTTTTAATAATTGTTCTACATCACCTTGCAAAAATCTGCAATCCAACATTCTGTGTCCATGGTCATTATGGAACTCACACCAGACGTCTGGGTTTGTTCTGTTTGGGTTCGACCTCATTTCTTTGGGCCATCGAACCTTATCACCCA
This sequence comes from Nicotiana undulata, assembly GCA_005239495.1. Classification (NCBI taxonomy): domain Eukaryota; kingdom Viridiplantae; phylum Streptophyta; class Magnoliopsida; order Solanales; family Solanaceae; genus Nicotiana; species Nicotiana undulata. The sequence continues at coordinate 36,552 of ML270768.1, read as the reverse complement.
TATTTCTAAGAACTGTAATTAATTCAGAAGTACTTACAGGGAAGTTGTGGTCTCCAATTCTTGTGTTACCTCTATTTCGTTCGTCCCAATCCTTTCTCAAATCTTGATGAGGATGAGCCCGTATCTCTATTTGATGGTCTAAATTCTGGCCGAGAATTTTTGAACCTGGGACGAGTTTCTCGTCCCGAAGGTCCCATATAAGGGTCGTACCTGTTTTTACCTATTCTCTTTTCTGGTTCGGAGCGTCTAGAACTGGTTTGATCTTCAGCTCTTTATTGAGCAATGGTGTCTTCCTCTATTCGTAGCTTGGTACTATACATGTTATATACATCGTTCCACGTCGTAGCTGGGAATTCCTTGAGTCTTCGCGTGGATTCTAAGCTTTTATCATTTAAATTGCTTGCAAATGACATAGCTGCCCAATTGTCAGGAACCCTTGGTAGCAGCATTTTTTCTCGTTGAAACCTGTCTACAAATTCACGAAGCAACTTTGTGTCTCCTTGTTTTATTTTGAATATGTCCTCCATTCTTTTTTCAACTTTTTGCGCACCGGAATGAGCTTTTATAAAAGAATCTGCAAGATCAGCAAAAGAATCAATAGAGTTTTCAGGTAGAAGAGAATGCCATGTTAATTCTCCTTTGGTAAGTGTTTCTCCAAACTTCTTGACTAAGACTGACTCAATTTCTTGTTTTGTCAAGTCGTTTCCCTTCACTCCAGTGGTAAAAGCAATTACATGGTCGCGTGGGTCAGTTGTCCCGTCATACTTAGGAACATCAGGCATTTTGAATTTCTTGGGAATAGGCAGGGGTGTTGCACTTGGCTTCCAAGGTTGTTGAGAATATCTATCAACGTCAATGCCTTTGATAACAGGTGGTACTCCAGGAATTTGTTCGATTCGATCGTTTTGTTCCTTCACTTGTTTCTGCAAGGTTAGTAATAAAGATTGTAATTATGGGTTATTGGACATACCTGGTTTTGCTTCGAGGGATTCGTTAGGAGTACCCCTACTTCCTAAGTTTGCTAACCCGGATTGAGGGTTTNCCCCCCCCCCCCCCCAACAAAGTCTTGTAAGGCTTGGTTCACATACTCTGCAATCATTTGCTTCACCTGATCTTGTTCTCCGGTTTGATCGTTATTGTTGTTATTGTTGTTATGAGTAGTGGATCTTTCTGGGGAATGTTCCCTTGAACTTTGTGAGGTTCCTGAAGGTGATCGAGTTCTATTCCTTCGTTGGTTATTGTCGTTGGCGTTCGACATAATTCAGATAATGTTGTTTGATAGTAAACAAATATTATCAGATTCCCGGTAACGGAACCAATTTGTTTAACCAAAGAATTAGATTCTTTGACCAAAGCTATTTTAAGAAAAGTACGAGTTTCTGATAACCAAAGAATAAGCTAGTAATTATAAATAAACTTGTGAATGGAAAGCAAAAAGATGCGCAAAAAAGTAAGTATATTGCAGTAGTAGTTTGATGTGTCCTTACAAGCTATATTTTACTCCCTTATATAGGGAATTTCTTAATATAACGTCTACCCTTTTCAGCGATTGAGCATTAATGACTAATAATGGTATTAATGTAATGCTACAATGATTAACTGTAATTGTTGCGTGAAGGTTGTGTAACGCCTGGCTCATTATTTGAAGATCTCTGAATCTACCCTTTATTCTTCCTGGATTCATTCTGACCGTGCCTCTTCATCTTCTCAATTAGGTTGAGATTCCCGTAGTTGATTACCCCGTGGGTATGCTATTCCGTGTCTCTTTGTCTCGTACCTCTTCATAGAGTCCCGTCCAGTTGTTACGTTTTCATTGTTCCACATAGATTGCTGAGTCATCACAGTTGTTACACGTGTGAAGCTCTTTTTTACCAATACAACCGCCTCGAATAAAAAGTAACATTGTCCGCAATGCTTAGCAAAATAAGACCAGAGAGTAGAGAGGGCAGAGAAACTCCCTAAGTGTCATCAGTCATCAAAGTGTCACCAGCAACATCAGTCCTAACCGGCTCAGCTAACTAAATGATGTCATCATTGTGAGCGGCCTGAGAGCTAAACATATCACGCACCACCTCAGCAGTGCTGGATGCAAGACACAACTCCTCAGTCTGAGCAGTCGGATCCTTATGAGAAGACAGATCAAGGCGAGGCTGGGCGGGCTCCAATTACACCATAAAATGGATCAAGAGCAAGAGCATGTAAATCACTTAGTACTTGAGGAAGCTCAATATTGTTTCTTTCTAACCCGAACCTCATCTTCTGTTACCAAACCATCTAGCACAGAGCTACCTATGGAATCACCATTTTGCTGAATATCCATTTGAAGTTCTTCCCTAGAGCACCTGCCCGAGCTGCGACAAATGAGTATCAAAGGGCAAATCACCAGCCTCAGCTATCCTGGTAACTTCAGCTCGAAGCGCATCAATTGACTTCATGCTGACCTATGTCTTTCTCATCTTATTCACTTGCTTTGCCAATCGCTCAATCACTGCACCATAATGTACCGATGTATCCATGATCACCTTCTGGTTGTCCAAGACTGTGGTGAGCTTCTTATCTATGTCAGAGGAGTCCGGTTGTGGCTGTGAAGATGTCTCCCCAACAACTGTACCTGATATCTCAAACAACTTTAAAGTAGCTGTATTAAAAGGCAGAATTGGCCAATTGGGACTCACCCGGGGCTCGCCCCAAGGAGGAGCACTCGTAAAACGCCCCTGGGCTTATGTGTGGGGCTTAGTTCCGTGAGACTTACGCCTCGGCCGTCGGAGCTTACGCTTCGGACACGCCCAACGCCAGTGTACATGGCTCGCCTATAGAACTTTATGCAATTGTGTGTAACTAACCTTGTAAATTCTCAATTTTTCTTAATAAAGCGTTGACTATTCAAAATTACTTTTTAAATCATAAATCATTAAGTTGAGAGTATTTTATGTCATAATTAAAATAAAAATTATTACACGTTATCCACTAAGACTGCTGTGATAGTAAATTTTAAATAAATCTTTCATTTAAAAAGTTTTTATTTATGTCTGTAGTATAAAAGTCCAAAAAAATTATAATTATTTTCCTAAATATTTTTTTCCACATTTACGAGATACAATACTTGTATGGTGAATTATGTGTCACTTTATTAACTTGTTAAAACTTAAAAATAAATGATGCTAGAGAATTATATTTAAATTGTGAATTATATTTTTATATAAATTCTCTTCCAAATATAAAGCATATTAAATAAAAGGAGTATTTTAAAAAAATATCAAATTATAATATCAAAGTTCTTTCAAGATTCATTATCCTTAAGAGATACATATAAGATTTCATATCGAATACATTACTTTATGTTTGAGTTGTAACAAAGTTGCAGCTAATTTACATATTGTGATATATGTCATACTTTTCGTATTATTCATAGTTGAATTATAATTCATAAATATTTTAAATAGATTATTTGTTATATTTTTGTGATTTTAGTGTAATTTTATAATTATTTTTTATTTTATACAATCTTAAAATTAATAAAATGTATAGATCCATGGGACTTACGCCCCATGTCTCCAGGATTACGCCCCGACTCGTCAGAGGTAAACGCCTCACCTACGCCCCCGCCTTTTAGAACATGCATGCATGTATCCAGTTGTTGAGGCTTAGAAGTGTCTGAGAGACCCGTAAGGCAGACAATGGACCTATGGCATAGGAACTAGCCTCGGAGTTGGTGTAGGCACTGGAATAAGGGCTGAGGATTGTGGCTCAGGCATGGTAGATCTAGCATAGGTGGAAAACTCAGCTGAAGTAGACGGAATAATATATGGATTAGGGGCTACAACTACCGGCTCATCAGACTGGCTAGCAGTTGTTAGCAGGCTGAATGCTCTTCTTTGGATTCCTCGGCTCTTGTAGCTTGTACCACTCAAAGGGACCAGTCCACTTGACCTTAGTGTGAAATGACCTGGACTCCACCTTGGCATCAGTTAGATACTCAATGATAGTGTTGGGGTAGGGGTAAGACGTGTTACCCTACTATGCCACATGTGATATGTTGGCCGACATCAGGGCACCCACATTGATTGGGTACCCGGCCATGATAGAAGCTACTTAAACAGTTGTTAGCAAGGACAAGTTGTTCTCATTCAGGCATGGGTCAAGTCTTTTGCACACAAAGATTTTCCACCCTTTTGCCTCGAAGCTCACCTAGCACCTATCCAAGGGGGAGTAGGTCCAGGTGCAAGAATCTCAGCAAGCCATGGTCTAGGCTCCTCCTTATGAACCAACTTTGCTAAATATTCCTTTGGTTATACATCATCACATCCAAGGTACGCATTCAAAGTGTGATGATCAAACTTTACTTTCAGGTTGCGCACTTTGGTGATCTTTGTCCCTTTGAGAATATGCGCCGTGTTGGCATAGAATTCCCGGACAATATGCTCTTTCACATCCACCAGCTTCTCAGCAAAATGCATCCACCCTTTTCTCTGGGTAAACTTTTCTAAGACTGCAGGGTTGTATTTGTCTAAATCTTTGAGGAGGAATTGTCATTCGTGAGTCAGGGATCTCTCCTTCCACCACATCTGGAAGTCTTTGTATGCTTGCAAACTCAAGAACCGGTCTTCCCAGATAACCTTCTTCGTATTTCGAGCCATATCTTCCTGTGCACTTGATCCCCCTCTCCCGTTATCCGGAATATCATCTGAATCAAAATCCAGGGTAGTTGCGTTGGATTCATGACTGATACCAGCTGAGCCTTGCGAGGTACTGTGATATATAGAGGGCACATCTAGAGGCTCAGACTGTCCCTATGGCCTAGATTGCTCTTCATTGCGCTCTTCAGGTATAGACATAGAATTCCCCTATGAGGCCTCCCTAGATGGGGCATAAGAACTCAACCCTAAGAGGCTTCTACCTCCCTCCCCCCCCCCCCCCCCCCCCCCCCCCAACCTGCAGTGGTTTTCTTTGTAATCTCCCTTTGCACACTCGGGTGTGTGGCACCTCTGCCTCTGCCCCTTCCTGATTCTCCCCTTCCTTTTGAAGACTCTCCTCGTCCTCTTGATCGCACCATTATCTATGTATGCACAAAGAGATTTGTTAGTTTATATACATATTGTAACACAGTTAAGATTGATATAAGCATTGGAGGATACCATAGAAGAAATGAGGTTTCAAGTTTACATCATGTAGTAGATAAGGTACAAGTAATGTTCGCAAAGTTGAAGTGCGGGCCGCACAATTCCAACTGCGGGCCGCACTTCAGTACATTTGTGATAAGTCCTCAGAGCAAGGTCTCTCATGGACAGTGCGACCTCATTCGGCAACCACATAATTCATCTGCGGTTTGCACAAAAATATTTGTGGTCCGCACTTAATATGCTCATAGAGTAGGTTCTATGATTATTAGTGCAGACCTCCCTTTGCAGCCGCAAAATAAAATCACGGTCCGCGCAATTCAAGTGCGGCTGCACAAACAACTATCCACTCAAGTTACCCAATCATAAGTCTGCGGACCGCACAATTTCAAATGCGGTCCGCACAATTATGAACAATAACCTCTATAAGTCTTTTTACCTAGTTTATGCAAATATGTGTTCAATCTTACTGGGTAACATGGTAAAGGCATGATCATCAACATGTTAAAGTCATGATAATCAACAACCCAACCCTTTCTAAGCATGCTTTGCCAAATACCCAGTGATATGCTATCCCACATGGACACATTAAAGAAATGCAATAAAAGATGGCCTAAAAAGAAGTTGAAAAGTTAAGATAAATTCAAAAATAAAAACCACAAGATTGAAGTGATGCATACCAGATAGTGTTAGTGTATTTCAACTATCATTTCACATCTAACACTAATCCCTGCAACATACTTCAACTCAACTTAAAAACAACAAATAATATCTAACTAAAAGAGAAAAAAAGAAAAGTACTTGGGTTGCCTCCCAAGAAGCGCCTTATTTAACAGTGTGGCATGACCCAATCTCATAGCACCCTCAAGCAAAGTACATAACTGCCATCACGTGGCTCTCTCTAACTTTTCCCGATTAATGCTTCACCGATGACCATTGACTCGAAATATTTTATTGTTCTTGTTGTTCAAGTCCAAGGAACTAAAAGTTGCCACACCAACAATTTCAAAAGGACCACTCTACTTTGACTTGAGCTTCCCGGAAAACATTCTCAACTTTGAGTTGAACAATAACACTAGATCACTGGCATTCAACTTCTTTGTCATTCCCCAACCTCGGGGAGCGCGACCGGTGCTCAACTGAGTGAACCCGGTCGAGTAAGCCTATTAGACCTTCCCTACCCATCTCATTCATGATTTTAAAAGGGGACACGTTACCATTAGTTAAACAGAGGAATGAACAGATATATATATATATATATATACACATATAAACGATGCTAGTTCATTTTCATTATATCCATTATGCCATAGTTAAATTTCCAAAAGTGCATACATTTTACAATTTGGTGGGAAAAGAGCTTCAAAATACAACATGATCCAGTGACCCATCCAATACCCATACATAACCCAATGTCTACGGAGCCTCTAAAGATACAAAATATAGATGTGACCATGCCGGTGACAAGGCCCCGGCTATACCTCAAAACGTGGTAAACTATATCAAAAGAAGAACTACATGACCCCTGAAAGAAATGGGGGCTCACCAAGATTGTTGCGAGGAGGATGCACCACTATCTGTGGTCAGCACTGTCTTCTAAGGAACCACCTACATCCATTTAATATGTAGTGCCCCAGGCAAAAGGGATGTTAGTACTGTCGAATAGTACTAGTATGTATAACTAAACATCATCTCCTTAGAAAGATCAATAATGCAAGAGAAAGTAATCCTGAAATCAATGAGAAACTTAGACAACACCACAAACATCAAATAAGAATCCACATAAGCTTTCAAGTGAAATTACTATAACTTTAGCTTGGGCCATTATTCGCATTAATCACATCATTATTCACACTACCACCGTACTCTTATACGGAGTCCGATCACGACCCGATAGGCTAGGTCATCTCCCTTGGAGACATTTTCCCACAATATCAATTCGTGTTTCAATTTCCGATTCAATTCCCAGCACAATACCTTCATGTGTGTGGCATGATGTCCTATCACGGTCCGATCGTCTAGGCCGTCTTACTCAAGACATTACCTTTTGTCATCAATCATCTCATTTCTAATTTCACTCACATACTTCAATTCATCTGGCGCTAGTGACCACAATTGTTAATTCATACTTTGCACTATGTCGCATTTCACAATTCAAGTTCTTTCCACATAATTCACATTTTTATCAATTTCGTCAACCAACCTTTCAATTCAAGATATTAGGTACACATAGGCGGGATCATGGGTCATGGACATATAGAGGCTTTCACATACTTTGGCAATTCAACGCATATTCCATAACTTCACTATATCACCAAGTAACAGATAGCATAAAAGGGAGCATTTAACTACATATTACACATAAAGTCTTACAACAAAAACATACTTGGTATGTCATTTCCTACATCAATCAAGGTTGAGACTTACACCCATTGTAGGGCACCATGGGATTCAATTTCTAAGAAGAGGGGTCTTTTTAGCCATACATACCTCAAGTGAGCTTTCCTTAATCCATACAATGTTCCGGAATGTTTGCAACTTCAATCTATTTTAGCAATGTAGCACAATTGAACCCATAATTGGGGGAAATGATCATAATCCTAGCTCACTCGAGCATCTTATCAAACATCATGTGTTCATTAAGGTTTTATGGTATTTTTTATGGAAGATTACACCAGCCCATACCCCATTCCTCTCTATCTTTGATTTATAATTCCACCACATCTTCTAAGAACACATGCATGCAATAGAATCACCCTCATCCCCATGAATTATCTCACTAATATTCCATTATGTTTGGAATTAAGAGCCGGGGTGATAAGTCTGACCTCTTAGGGTGAAGAATTTGATGTCTTACTTATATATCTTCAAAGCTTTAAGTGGTAATTGAAGAACATTTGATGAAGATTAGGCCCTCCCTCTAGAACTCCCTTTCTCTCTCTCTAGAAAATATCAGAAGTGAGATCTAACTTGTCTAAAAGGGGTGTTTTATCGGAATAGGGTCGGGTTTAAAATAAGAAAAATGGGTGCCCCGACACAGGTATGCGGTTGCATATGCGACCGCATAATAGATATGCGGTCCGCAAAGGGACCGTAGAAATAGCCCTCAGGGGCTTGAATTTTTCTGACCGTGTATGCGACCAGTATGCGGTCCGCATACTTATTCTGCGGTCGCATAATGCAGCACATAACTACCTTCGCAAAAACCCAAGAGAAATTATGTGGCCAGTGTGTGGTCTGCATAGTGATTATGCGGTCGCATAATCGACCGCAAAGATGGCCTCAAATTGACCAAATTTTCTGCTTCACTCTGTGGCCATTATGCGGTACGCAGAGTGATTATGCGTCCGCATAATGGGCCGCAGAAACGTACACATGTTTAAAACATTTTCCTTAAACCCAAAAGCTTACTGTTCAATCCAAAAAGTCTGAACCCCGGCTCGCAAGCTCGTCGCGAAGAATTTCTAATGTTATAACACATAAATCTAACCTCGGCACCACGAAGTCCCGGGTTTCTAGGTAAAATTTTACGAGGCCTTACATCCTTATTCCAAATATACTTGCATATTTCATATTTTCTTTGTAAAAGGACGAACTTTCGTATGCATGGTACCGGAACTCATCCAATCCATCCAAGTGTGCAACCTGAAAGTTAGCGGAAACATCCCAATCGAGATTCAATTTCTTTAAGGCCTACATTGCCTTATGTTTTAGTTCCACTAGAAAATGACAAGCTTTCCCAAACACCAACCAGTATTGGGACATTCTGATAGGTGTTTTCTAAGCCATCTTGTATGCCCATCGAGCATCATCAAGCTTCTTAGACCAATCCGTCCGATTTGAATTCACCGTCTTGGATAAAATACTCTTCATCTCCTAGTTGGAGACTTCCACTTGACCACTAGCTTATAGGTGATAGGTAGTTGTCACTTTGTGAGTAACACCATACTTTCCAAGTAACGCGTTGAAAGCCTTGTTGCAATAATATGACCCCCCTCCCCCCCCCCCCCCCCCCCCCCCCCCCATCACTTATGATAGCTAGTGGAGTACCAAATCTTGTAAAAATATCCTTCTTCAAGAAAGCCACCATACTTCTAGCCTCATTATTGGTTAAGGCAACAACCACAACCTATTTAGACATATAATCCCCCACGACCAATATGTAGGTGTTTCCACAAGAACTCACGAAAGGGCCCATAAAGTCGATACCTCAAACATCAAAAATATCAATCTCCAAGATAGTTGTAAGGGGCATCTCATGTTTCTTTGAAATTCCACCGGCATGTTGATATTCAATACATCTTTTTACCAACTCATTTGCATATTTGTAGAGAGTAGGACAATAGAAGCCACAACTTAGGACTTTAACAGGTGTTGTCGCCACACCATGATGACCACCATATGGCAAAGAATGACAAGCCTCAAGAATATCACCTTGCTCTTCCTCTGGCACCCACCTCTGAATCACCATATCCATGCAAATCCGGAAAAGGTATGGTTCATCCCAAGAGTAGTCTTGGAAATCCCTCTTGAGCTTCTTCCTTTGGCTTGAAGAGAACTCATCCAGAATGATACCATTCACACGAAATTTGCCAAATCTACAAACCACAGTACCTCTTTCATTGAAAGTGCCAAAAGTTGCTCATCGGGGAAAGAGTCATTGATCTCAAGGCCATCATGGGCCTCCCCTCCTCCTCCAAATGATATAAGTTGTCTGCCACTTGATTATCACTACCCTTATTATCTTGGATGTCAATATCAAATTCTTGCAACAAAAGCACACATCTCATCAACCAAGCTTTAGATTCCTTTTTTCTCATAAGATAGCGAAGTGATGCCGGATCCGTGTGGACAATAACTTTGGCACCCAGAAAGTATGAGAAGAACTTCTCAATAGAAAACACAATAGCTAAGAGCTCTTTCTAAGTAACAGTATAATTGACTTAGGCACTATTCATGGTCTTACTAGCATAGTAAACTGGATGAAAAAATTTGTTGATACGTTGCCCCAAAATAGCCCCAACCGCTACATCACTTCCATCACACATGAGCTCGAACGGCAAACTCCAATTTGGAGATATAATGATAGGGGTAGTTGTCAACTTGAGCTTCAGTTGTTTAAAAGATCTCATACAATCATCATTGAAATGGAACTTGACATCCTTCTCAAGGAGTTTGCACAACGAGTTCACCACTTTAGAGAAATCATTGATAAATCGTCGGTAGAATCCCACATGGCCCAAGAAGCTCCGCACACCCTTCACGGAGGTGGGGGATGCAAGCTTAGAAATAACTTCAATCTTTGCCTTGTCCATTTCAATGCCATTATTTGAAATCTTATGGCCAAGGACAATGCCTTCCTCGACCATGAAATGACATTTCTCCCACTTGAGTACCAATTTTGTTTCCTCATATCTAGACAACACTTTGTCCAAATTAGTAAGACAATCATCCAATGAATCCCCAACCACCGAAAGTCGTCCATGAAGACCTCAAGATAGTCTTCCAGCATGTCCATGAAAATAGCCATCATACACCGTTGAAATGTTGTTGGTGCATTGCATAAATCAAAATGCATATGTTTCAAAGAAAAAATAATGTATGGACATGTAAAATAGTTTCTCTTGATCTTTCGGAGCAATGAGAATTTGGTTGTATCACGAGTACCCATCAAAAAAATAATAGAAAGTACAGTCTGCCAACCTATCAAGCATTTGATCCATGAAAGGAAGAGAAAAGTGATCTTTCCTTGTGACTTTGTTAAGCTTACAATAATCTATACAAACTCTCCAACTGATGGACGTTCTTATTGGAATCAACTCATTCTTATCATTGGTAAGAACCGTCATGCCCCCTTCTTTGGGACACATTGAACCGGATAAGTCCATGAACTATCGAAAATGGGGTAGACAACCCCGGCATCCAACCACTTATAATCTCTTTTTTGAGCTCCTCTTCCATAACTTTATTGAGTATTCTCTTATGTTCAATGGACAGTTTGGCACCATCCTCAAATTTGAGCTTGTTCATGCAAGAGGGGGGGATTATACCCTGAATGTCTTCCAAAGTCCACCCAATATCTTTATTCCTCTTTTGTAACACCGCCAATGTGGAATCAACCTGCATGTTAGTCAAACAAGAGGAAAGAACTGGTAGAGTAAAACAAGGGCCAAGAAATTCGTATAGAAAGTGAGGTGGTTATGGTTTTAACTCCAGGGTATGTGGCTATTAAATAGAAGGCTTTGTAGGAGGAGTATTCCTATTCTCAAGATACAGAGATAACTTCCCGAGTACATAGTTTTAAGACCCTATTCCTTGCAAAGAGTTCGCACATTCCATGAAACCATTCATCTCATCATCATCAAAGTTGAGCAAGACAACTTCCAACATATCACCAACATTAATTGTAGCACTTGTGTCATCAATAATGACATTGGTAACCAAGTCCACAAAAGAACACACTTCATTGCTAATTGGTTGACGCGTACACTTGCACCAATGGAATACCACTTGCTCATCACTATAACGACCCGATCGGTCATTTTGCGTATTCGGACCCGTTCCCCTAAATGAAACTTCCCATAGTAGCTTGTTGTGATTTATGACTTGCGGGGACGGGTGGTTTGGGATTCGGAAGTGTTTAGAGCAGTATAGGAACACTTAGTTCCTTAAGGTTGGCCTTTTTGGCCAAGTTTGACTTCGATCAACATTTTGACCAAATGACTTCGGAATCAAGTTCCGACAGTTTCGGTAGCTTTGTATGATGATTTCATACTTGGGCGTACGTTCGGAACGGGTTTTGTATGACCCGGGGGCATTTCGGCGCCCAATATCGAAATAAAAGTTTTCCTAAGTTCATAATTTGGTTTGGAATGTATTTTTGTGTTATCGAGGTCCGAACAGAATTCCGAGATCGGGAATAGTTCTGTTATGTCATTTATGACTTGCCTACAAAATTTGGTTTTATTCCGAGTAGTATAGGTCGGTTCGGCGCATTGATATAGAATTCAAGAACTTGAAGTTCTTAAGTTTTGATTCTAAGGGTTTTGAGGGGTGATTCTCAGTTTTAGCGTTGTTTTGAGTGTTTTGAAGGATCGAGCGAGTCCGTATTATGATTTGGGACTTGTTGGTATGTTTGGACGGGGGCTCGGGTATGCCCAGGTGCCTCTCGGTCACCAAACGAGGCCAAAAACCAGCTGCAATGGTTGCTGGTGCACCTGATCTGGTGTGACCGTAGGTGCGGTTGCCCAGACGCAAGTGCGAGACCGCTCCTGCAGTCCCAGCCTTGAAGGTGCGATCCCAAGTGGGCTTCCCAGTTCTCGCAGGTGTGGACTCCTGCATGCAGGTGCGAGACCAGGCCCTTGTCCCATTTTCCGCATGTGCGAGCTATTGCTCGCAGGTGCGGTCCTTGAGCCGCAGGTGCGGAAGCACTGTTAGGCAGTGTTTTTCTAACACGGGATTTTTGTTCATTTTCTTCATTTTTCTTTCCACCATTGTCGACCTAGGAAGCTTGGAAAAGAGCCAATTCACCTATCTACTGAAAAGTTTCGAGTCCTTGGGAGACGAATTTGAAGTTTCGGGCGCATTCTTGACCCGGAGAGTAGATTCGACACGAGGTGAGTCTCCTTTCTAACCTTGTAAGAGGGAATTGTCCCCATAGGTGATTTAAATGCTATGTGTAATGTTTGTGGGGGCTATATATGTACCAAGTGACGAGAGTCTGTACGTAGTGGCTATTATTGCTATGTCCGGGTAGTTAGGCCTACATCATGCCTCGTATTCTTCCTTGTAATGAATTATATGTTATGAACTCATGTTATATGTAGTATTGTTTCCCTGAGGTTTATGGAATTGGATAGTTGGGAGGAATTGTTTACGGAAAGTAAATTGTTAAGGATTATTGTGTGTGCATGTGACCACTTCGCAATTTACATTTCGCAAGTGGAGTGTGATTTCCCCTACTCTCATGGGAGCGGGCCGTACACCACGGCGGATTGAAAGATGCACTTATGGTTCGGGTCGTTTGACCCTCGGCAGTGCACAGAGATGATTATTTTATGGCTCAGGCCGGTTGTCCTTATCCCGTATGCGTTTGATAGATTGTACTGATTTCATGGGTATTGATTTGACGGAATAATTGGGGGGAAATGAAGTAGTAATTGTTTGTTTACCTCCAGCTTATACTTGGAGTTCAGTGCCTTATAGTTTTGCTGCTTTACTGTCTTTACATGCCTACTGCTTTCATCATATTCTGTTATATTGTATTGTTGGACCTTAGTGAGTGTCAAGTCGACCTCTCGTCACTACTTCTTCGAGATTAGACGGGATACTCACTGGGTACATATTTATTTATGTATTCATTCTCACTTATGTACTTAATTGTACAGGTTCTGAGGCTGGTGCATCTAGTTATCAGACCGGAGCTAGATTCTGATTACATTTGGACCTGACTTCACGGTGAGCTGCTTTTCCTGACGATCCTCGGCAGCTCCGTGGAGTTTCTTTTGCTTATTTCCCATCTATTTCTTTCAGACAGTGGGACTGTATATTATATCTTTTGTATATTCAGTTAGTATGCCCGTAGGACTTGTGACACTAGTTCCTGGCACACACGTGGTAGCTATCATGGGTTATGGTCTGTATATATATCGGCTCATGCCTCTTATGACTGCTTTTGGTTAAAAACTGGTAAATTATCCTTTTCGGTTAATGTTTTAAGCTTTAAAACTTGGTATATGTTGAGATGTTTAATCAAAAAGAAGGAAACCTTAGTAAATTGAGTGTTGGCTTGCCTGACCCCGATGTTGGGCGCCATCACGACCTGAGTTAGGATTTTGGGTCGTGACAATCACCAACCTAGATAGTGAGTTCTCCGGATTCCATATCACAAAGGGCCTTACTCGTAGCAAGGAAAGGCCTCCTAAGAATGATAGGCACTTCATAGTCAACCTCACAATCTAAAATTACAAATCCTACTAGAAGGATAAATTTATCAACTCGAACTAAAACATCCTCAATCACTCCTAATAGCCACTTCATGGTAAGATCCGTCATTTTCAACCTCATAGATGTGGGTCTTGGTTTCCCAATCCCCAAAGTTTTGAACACCGAGTAGGGCATCAAATAAATACTTGTCCCAAGATCACAAATAGATTTAGAAAAGTCGACACTTCCAATAGTACAAGGAATCATAAAAGCACCAAGATCCTCCAAATTAGGAGCCAATTAATGAACAATGACACTCACTTGATGAGTGGCCTTAATAGTTTAAAAATTCATCGATCCCTTCTTGGTCACAAGATCTTTCATAAACTTGGCATAACCGGGCATTTGTTGCAAAACTTCTACCAATGACACATTGATGGAGAGACACATTCATTATTTGAATAAACTTGCTGAGTCGATTTTCACCATTTTGATTAGCAAGCCTTTAAGGGTAAGGAGGTGGAGGCTTCGGCAAGGGTGCCTTAGCCTTTTGCACTACTGGTTCTGGTACGTCAATAATGTGTTCCCTTGACGGGTTCACCTCTTCTAGGGTCTCCTCCACACTATCATAAATATCAATCTGAACCTCATATTGTGCATAATTCTCCACTCAGGATTGAAATTGTGGACCTTTAGCCCTTTTCTTGTTGACCAAGACATTCACTCCTTTTGTAGCATGAACTTGCGTAGGAGCTTGGATTTGATGAAGTTGGGCTTTGGCAAGTTGAGCCATGGTTGTGGTTAATTCGACAATAGCTTTCCCATGGTCTTGAAACTCTTTATGTAGATGGATTATGTTGGGATCACCTTGGGGAACATTAGCTTGGGATTCCCAAGCGGAAGAAGTTTTTGCCATCTTATCAAGAATCTCACATGGAGCACCATGGAGTTTCTTTTGCTTATTTCCCGTCTATTTCTTTCAGACAGTGGGACTGTATATTATATCTTTTGTATATTCAGTTAGTATGCCCGTAGGACTTGTGACTCTAGTTCCTGGCACACACGTGGTAGCTATTATGGGTTATGGTCGGTATATATATCGGCCCATGCCTCTTATGACTGCTTTTTGTTAAAAACTGGTAAATTACCCTTTTCGGTTAATGTTTTAAGCTTTAAAACTTGGTATATGTTGAGATATTTAATCAAAAAGAAGGAAACCTTAGTAAATTGAGTGTTGGCTTGCCTGACCCCGCTGTTGGGAACCATCACGACCTGAGTTAGGATTTTAGGTCGTGACAACATGGTATCAGAGCTCTAGGTTCACGTAGGTCTCACAAGTCATGGGCAAACCTAGTAGAGTCCTGCGGATCGATACGGAGATGTCTGTATTTATCTTTGGAAGGCTATAGGGTGTTAAGAAATCTCTCTTTATTCATATTCTATCATGCAGTCGATGGTTTACTAAAACTCCTCCTTCTATTCTCTCACAGATGGTGAGGACGCGTGCATCTGATGTTCCAGACCCGGGAGATGCCGCTACCCCCGCCGTCGGAGGCCGTGGTAGAGGCCGGGGGAGGGCACCGGCCCGAGGTAGGGGACGAGGGCGTCCCAGAGCTATTCTAGTTGCACCACCAATAGAGGATCCTATTATAGAGGAGCAGGACGAGGTGCCTCCAGCAGATCCTGCTCCAATGGATTTCATGACGGCGCCAGGCTTCCAGGAGGTCATGGATCGTATGATGAGATTTATGGACATCATGTCCCAGGCTGGTTTATTTCCAGCAGATCCTTCCACTTCTCAGGCGGGAGGGGGAGTCCAGACCCCTACTTCCCAGGCTGCAGGTCAGACATCAGCACTACATCATACCCCGGGTACACTGCCCGTGGGTGGGGTTCAGCCTGTAGCAGCACCTGAGCCCAAACTAGCTGCGAACGGCGACCCGCAGAAGCTGTTGAATAGATGGACTCGATTGCACCCTCTAGTCTTCGGGGGTGAGCGAGGAGAGGACGCCCAGGACTTCATTGACAGGTGCAGGGACAGACTGCACAACATGAGGATATTAGAGTCCCATGGAGTGGGTTTCACTACCTTCCAGTTAGAGGGCAGAGCTCGCAGGTGGTGGCAGTCCTACATTCTTAGCAGGCCAGTAGATTCTCCTCCTGTCACTTGGGATCAGTTCACTCGGATGTTTCTGGACGGATATATTCCACCCTCTAAGAGGGAAGAGCTACGGTATTAGTTTGAGCAGCTAGAGCAGGGACAGATGTTAGTGACAGATTATAAGGCCAGATTTTCAGAGTTGTCTCGCCATGCACTCATGATATTACCTACTGAGGCCGAGAGAGTGCGGAGTTTTATGGATGGGTTGCATCCAGGTATTAGGGCCACCATGGCCCGAGAAGTGGAGATGGGTACTCCTTATCAGCTCGTGGTAGAGATTACTCGCAGGATCGAGGGGTATCGGTCGAGGAGCAGGGAGCAGGGGCAGCAGGACAAGAGGGTTAGATTCTCCGGGGACTTCAGAGGTGCCCCAGTTAGGGGCAGAGGTCAGTTTAGCAGTAGTCAACCTAGCAGGCCTTAATATTCAGCACCTCTACCACCTCCCCGAGGTGCTCCAGCGAGGCCTAAGTTCAGAGACACGCTAGAGCATTCCTACCGCCCTCCATCTATTCAGAGTTCACCCGGCGGGTATTCCAGTCATCAGAGATCCTCCAGTTCCTACTTCAGTGCTATGCCAGAGGGTCCGCATCACTCTCCGGCCATTTAGGGTTCTTCTTCGGGGCAGCAGGCTATGGTACCTGGAGGTTGTTACGAGTGTGGGGAGCGAGTTCATATGAGGAGGCATTGTCCCAGGTTTCGGGGCAAGGCAGTGCAGCAGAGTTAAAAGCCCATGGGTCTAGCACCAGCAGTCGGGCCACCTAGAGGTGGAGGACAGGTCGTTAGAGGTCATCCTAGAGGTAGAGGCCAGTCAGGGGTAGGCCAGTCAGCTCATGTTCACTCTGGTGGCGCTTAGTCTTCAGGTGCTTCGGCTAGATTCTATGCTATTCCGGCCATATCAGATGCAGTGGCCTTAGACGCCGTGATCACAAGTATTATCTCAGTATGTGGTAGAGAGGCTTCATTATTATTTGATCCAGGATCCACCAATTCATATGTTTCAGCATTATTTGCTCATTTTCTGGATGTTCCTCGTGAATCCTTGAGTTCTCCTATATATGTGTCCACTCCTGTGGGCGATTCTATGGTGGTAGACCGGGTCTATCGGTCTTGTGTAATTACATTATGTGGGTTCGAGACCAGAGCGGACCTTCTGTTGCTCGACATGGTTGATTTTGAGGTTATTCTTGGCATGGATTGGCTATCTCCTTATCATGTCGTGCTAGATTGCCATGCCAAGACAGTTACTTTAGCCATGCCTGAGTTGCCTAGGCTGGAGTGGAGAGGTTCCTCAGTTAGTGCAGCCAGCCGGGTTATTTCATTCCTGAAGGCTCAACATATGGTCGAGAAGGGTTGTCTGGCCTATCTTGCTTATGTGTGGGAAACCACCGCCGAGTCTCCGACGATTGATTCAGTGCCAGTTGTTCGAGAGTTTGCTGATGTATTTCCCTTTGACCTTCCAGGCATGCCTCCGGATCGTGATATTGATTTCTGTATTAATGTAGCTCCAGTCACTCAGCCTATTTCCATTCCCCCATATCATATGGCTCTGAAGGAGTTGAAAGAGCAGCTTGAGGAGTTGTTGGCCAATGGGTTTATCATACCGAGTGTATCGTCGTGGGGTGCTCCAGTTCTATTTGTGAAGAAGAAGGATGGGTCTATGCGGATGTGTATTGATTACCGCCAGTTGAACAAGGTTACCATTAAGAACAAGTATCTTTTGACGCGCATCGATGATTTGTTTGACCAGTTGCAGGGTGCTAGGGTGTTTTCTAAGATTGATTTGAGATCGGGATATCATCAGTTGAAGATTCGAACCTCAGATGTTCCGAAGACTGCTTTTCGTACGAGATATGGCCATTATGATTTCCTGGTGATGTCCTTTGGCTTGACTAATGCCCCAACAGCATTCATGGACTTGATGAATAGGGTGTTCAGGCCATATATTGATTCCTTTGTCATTGTCTTCATAGATGACATCTTGATTTACTCACGTAGCTTGGGAGAGCACGAGCAGCATTTGAGAGTTGTGCTCCAGACCTTGCGGGAACAGAAGTTATATGCTAAGTTCTCCAAGTGTGAGTTCTAGTTGGATTCCATGGCATTCTTGGGGCATGTGGTATCCAGAGAGGGTATCAAGGTGGATCCTCAGAAGATCGAGGCAGTTCAGAGTTGGCCGCGTCCTACTTCATCCACAGAGATTAGGAGCTTTTTGGGCCTAGCAGGCTATTATCGCCGATTTGTGGAGGGGTTTTCTTCGATTGTGGCTCCATTGACTAGATTGACTCAGAAGAATGCCCCGTTCCGCTGGTCTGACGAGTGCGAGGCGAGCTTTCAGAAGCTCAAGGCAGCTTTGACTTTAGCACCATTTCTAGTATTGCCTTCCAGTTCTGGGATGTATACAGTGTATTGCGACGCTTCACGCGTTGGTTTGGGATGTGTGTTGATGCAGGGAGGGAGAGTTATTGCTTATGCTTCGCGCCAGCTAAAGGTTCATGAGAAGAATTACCATGTGCATGATTTGGAGTTGGCGGCGATTGTTCATGCTCTTAATATTTGGAGGCACTACTTATATGGGGTATCCTGTGAGGTTTATACAGACCACCGCATCTTGCAGGACTTGTTCAAGCAGAGGGATCTTAATTTGAGGCTGCGTGGATGGCTTGAGTTGTTGAAGGATTATGATATCACCATTCTTTATCATTTGGGCAAGTCAAATATGGTGGCAGATGCTTTGAGCAGGAAGGCAGAGAGTATGGGTAGCTTGGCTTACATTGCAGCAGAGGAGATACCTCTAGCTTTGGACATTCAGTCCCTGGATAATCACCTGGTGAGATTAGACCTTTCAGAGCCTCATCGAGTTTTAGCATATGTGGTTGCTCAGTCTTCGTTATTGGGGGAGATTAAGGCTAGGCAGTATGATGATCCGTGTTTGGCAGAGCTACATGAGACAGTGGTTCAGGGTAGGGCCAAGGAGGTTACCATTAGTGAGGATGGTGTTCTTAGACTTCAGGGCCGTTTATGTGTTCCTAATGTCGATGGCCTTAGAGGGAGGATTCTAGACGAGGCACACAGTTCTCGGTATTCTGTTCATCTTGGGGCTACGAAGATGTATCGTGATTTGAAGCAGCATTTCTGGTGGAGGCAGATGAAGAAGGACATTGTGGAGTATGTGGCTAGGTGTCTTAATTGCCAGCAGGTTAAGTATGAGCACCAGAGGCCAGGAGGCCTACTTCAGCAGATGCCCATTCCTGAGTGGAAGTGGGCGCGCATCACTATGGACTTAGTGGTTGGGTTGCCTCGGACCTTGTGGAAGGTTGACACGGTTTGGGTCATTGTGGATAGATTGACCAAATCGGTGCATTTCATTCCTGTACCTACTAATTATACTTCTGAGAGGCTAGCCCAGATCTACATTCGGGAGATAGTCCGGTTACACGGTGTGCCGGTGTCCATTATATCAGATCAAGGTCCTCAGTTCACCTCGCACTTCTGGAGAGCATTGCATAGTGAGATGGGTACCCGGATAGATCTCAGCACAGCATTTCACCCTCAGACTGATGGTCAGTCGGAGCGTACAGTTCATATATTGGAGGACATGCTTAGGGAATGTGTGATTGACTTTGGAGGTCAGTGGGACCAGTTCTTGCCTTTGGCCGAGTTTTCTTACAATAACAGTTATCAGTCCAGCATCGAGATGGCTCCATTTGAGGCCTTGTATGGTCGGCGATGTCGTTCTCCTATCGGGTGGTTTGAGCCTGGCGAGGCTAAATTATATGGCAACGACCTGGTGAGAGATGCTTTGGAGAAGGTGAAGTTAATTTAGGAGAGGCTCCGCACAGCACAGTCCATATAGAAGAGTTACGCAGATCAGAGGGTGCGTTACGTATCATTTATGGAGGGAGATAAGGTTCTGTTGAAGGTTTCGCCGATGAAGGGTATTATGAGGTTCGGGAAGAAGGGCAAGTTGATCCCACGGTTTATAGGTCCCTTCGAGGTGTTGAGGCGAGTTGGAGAGGCTGTTTATGAGCTAGCCTTACCTCCTAGTTTATCAGGATTTCATCCGGTCTTTCATGTGTCCATGCTCCGGAGGTACCACGCTGACTTCTCTCACGTGGTTGATTTCAGCACTATTCATTTAGATGAGAGGTTGGGCTACGAGGAGGAGCCAGTTGCTATTATTGATAGACAGGATCGCCAGTTGAGATCCGAGAGAGTTTCTACCGTAAAGGTCCAGTGGAGGGGCCAACCAGTCGAGGAAGCGACCTGGGAGTCCGAGGAGGACATGCGGAGCAGATATCCGCACTTATTCAGCACATCAGGTATGATTCTAGACTCGTTCGAGGATGAACGTTTGTTTAAGAGGTGGAGGATGTAACGACACGACCGGTCATTTTGCATATTCGGACCCCGTTCCCCTAAATGAAACTTCCCATTGCGGCTTGTTGTGATTTATGACTTGGGGGGACGGGTGGTTTGGGATTCGGAAGTGTTTAGAGCAGTATAGGAACACTTAGTTCTTTAAGGTTGGCCTTTTTGGCCAAGTTTGACTTCGGTCAACATTTTGAGCAAACGGCCTCGGAATTGAGTTCTGATAGTTCCAGTAGCTTCGTATGATGATTTTGGACTTGGGCGTACGTTCGGAATGGGTTTTGGATGACCCGGGGGTGTTTCGGCGCCAAATATCAAAATAAGAGTTTTCTTAAGTTCATAATTTGGTTTGGAACGTGTTTTTGTGTTATCGAGGTCCGAACGGAATTCCGAGATCAAGAATAGTTCCATTATGTCATTTATGACTTGCCTGCAAAATTTGGTGCCATTTCGAGTAGTATAGGTCGGTTCGGCGCATTGATATCGAATTCAAGAACTTAAAGTTCTTAAGTTTTGATTCTAGGGGTTCTGATGGGTGATTCTGAGTTTTAGCGTTGTTTTGAGTGTTCCGAAGGCTAGAGCGAGTCCGTATTATGATTTGGGACTTGTTGGTATGTTTGGACGAGGGCTCGGGTGGGCCCAGGTGCCTCTTAGGGACCAAACGAGGCCAAAAACCTGTTGCAATGGTTGCTGGTGCACCTAATATGGTGTGACCGCAGATGCGGTTTCCCAAATGCAGGTGCGGGACCACTCATGTGGTCCCAGCCTCGCAGGTGCTATCCCAGGTGGGCTGCCCAGTTCTCGCAGGTGCGGGCCATTTCCGGCAGGTGCGTACTCATGCACGCAGGTGCGAGCCCAGGCCCTTGTCCCATTTTCTGCAGATGCGAGCAATTGCTCGCAGATGCGAGACCGCAGGTGCGGTCCTTGAGCCGCAGGTGCGGAACCACTGTTAGGCAGTGTGTTTCTTTAAAACACAGGATTTTTGTTTATTTTCTTCATTTTTTCTTTCCACCATTGTCGACCTAGGAAGCTTGGAAAAGAGCCAATTCACCTAGCTACTGAAGAGTTTCGAGTCCTTGGGAGACGAATTCGAAGTTTCGGGCGCATTCTTGACCCGGGGAGTAGATTCGACACGAGGTGAGTCTCTTTCCTAACTTTGTAAGAGGGAATTGTCCCCATAGGTGATTTAAATGCTATGTGTAATGTTTGTGGGGGCTACGTACGTACCAAGTGACGAGAGTCCGTACGTAGTGGCTATTATTGCTATGTTCGGGTAGTTAGGCCTACATCATGCCTCGTATTCTTCCTTGTAATGAATTATATGTTATGAACTCATGTTATATGTAGTATTTTTCCCTGAGGTTTATGGAATTGGATAGTTGGGAGGAATTGTTTACGGAAAGTAAATTGTTAAGGATTAGTGTGTGTGCATGTGACCGCTTCGCAGTTTACATTCCGCAAGCAGAGTGTGATTTCCCCTACTCTCATGGGAGCGGGCCGTACGCCACGGTGGATTGAAAGATGCACTTATGGTTGGGTCGTTCGACCCTCGTCAGTGCATAGGTATGAGCATTTATGGCAAGGATGCACTTATTGTTCGGGTCATTTGACCCTCGGCAGTGCACAAAGATGATTATTTTATGGCTCAGGTCGGTTGTCCTTATCCCGTATGCGTTTGATAGATTGTACTGATTTCATGGGTATTGATTTGACGGAATAATTGGGGGGAAATGAAGTAGTAATTGTTTGTTTACCTCCAGCTTATACTTGGAGTTCAGTGCCTTATAGTTTTGCTGCTTTACTGTCTTTACATGCCTACTGCTTTCATCATATTCTGTTATATTGTATTGTTGGACCTTAGTGAGTGTCAAGTCGACCTCTCGTCACTACTTCTTCGAGATTAGACGGGATACTCACTGGGTACATATTTATTTATGTATTCATTCTCACTTATGTACTTAATTGTACAGGTTCTGAGGCTGGTGCATCTGGTTATCAGACCGGAGCTAGATTCTGATTATATTTGGACCTGATTTCACGGGGAGCTGCTTCTCCTGACGATCCTCGGCAGCACCATGGAGTTTCTTTTGTTTATTTCCCGTCTATTTCTTTCAGACAGTGGGACTGTATATTATATCTTTTGTATATTCAGTTAGTATGCCCGTAGGACTTGTGATACTAGTTCCTGGCACACACGTGGTAGCTATTATGGGTTATGGTCTGTATATATATCGGCTCATGCCTCTTATGACTGCTTTTGGTTAAAAACTGGTAAATTACCCTTTTCGGTTAATGTTTTAAGCTTTATTACTTGGTATATGTTGAGATGTTTATTCAAAAAGAAGGAAACCTTAGTAAATTGAGTGTGGGCTTGCCTGACCCCGCTGTTGGGCGCTATCACGACCTGAGTTAGGATTTTGGGTCGTGACAATCACCAACCTAGAAAGTGAGTTCCTTTATAATTTAAAAATTCATCGATCTCTTCTTGGTCACAAGATCTTTCATAAACTTGGCATAACCGGGCATTTGTTGCAAAACTTCTACCAATGACACATTGATGGAGAGACACATTCATTATTTGAATAAACTTGCTGAGTCGATTTTCACCATTTTGATTAGCAAGCCTTTAAGGGTAAGGAGGTGGAGGCTTCGGTAAGGGTGCCTTAGCCTTTTGCACTACTGGTTCTGGTACGTCAATAATGTGTTCCCTTGACGGGTTCACCTCTTCTAGTGTCTCCTCCACACTATCATAAATATCAATTTGAACCTCATATTGTGCATAATTCTCCACTCAGGATTAAAATTGTGGACCTTTAGCCCTTTTCTTGTTGACCAAGACATTCACTCCTATCGTAGCATGAACTTGCTTAGGAGCTTGGATTTGATGAAGTTGGGCTTTGTCAAGTTAAGTCATGGTTGTGGTTAATTCGACAATAGCTTTCCCATGGTCTTGAAACTCTTTATGTAGATGGATCATGTTGGGATCACCTTGGGGAACATTAGCTTGGGATTCCCAAGCCGAAGAAGTTTTTGCCATCTTATCAAGAATCTCACATGCCTCCGCATAAGGTGTTGTCATAAAATTTTCTCAAGCCAATTGATTGACGACACATTGATTTGTAGTATTAATACCACGGTAGAAGGTTTGTTGGATTATGTTGTCGGTCATATCATTGTTCGGACACTCCTTTACTATTGTCCGATATCACTCCCAAATTTCATGCAAATGTTCATTGGTCTCTTGCTTAAAAACCAATATTTCATCTCGTAGAGTAGCCATGTGCCCCGGAGAGGAAAACTTTAAAATGAAGTTTGCCGCCAATTCATCCCAAGTATGGATAGAATGATTAGGCAAGTGTTTCAACCGATCCAAAGCCTTACCCCTTAGTGAAAAGGAAAAAGCCTTAACTGCAAATCATCTTCTGAAACATTTGTTTGTTTTCTCCTCCAACACATATTCATAAAACCTTTCAAATGCTTGTAGGCATTTTGACTCGGCGCCTCGGTAAAATAACCTCTTTGCTCGAGCAAAGTGAGCATCACATTGGTAAGTTGACAGTTTCCCACCCTAATGCGAAGGGGGACTATGACACTTGTATAACCTTTATTGGGAAAAATCTGATGTTGCGCCGCTTGTGGTTGTGGCGGTGGTGATGGAGGTGGGGGAGGTGGAAGGACATTGTCTTGTTGACCACAACCTTTGTAGTTTTGTTGTGGATCTTGAGGTATTTAATGAAGTTGCTCCTCTTCACCATCCACCTCTCCAATGGCAAGTTTCCAAGTTCGTTGCTTGCTATTTGGAACCTACAATCACTTCAACAAATTAGAATCACGAAAGTAAAAGAACATATTTCAAGAAAAAAACTCAAGTATATAGCTAACACAGTAAAACTCCCAGGCAACAATGCTAAAAATTAATCACGTCCAATTTACACCCAATTAAAGAGTATGAAACGGTCGTTGCAATTATAAAACTCAACGCAAGTCGGGATCGAATCCACGGGGAGATTAAGTTGGTGTTAAGGTAAACACTCAAGAAAAATAACTTGAAATAACCAAATTTAACTTTCAAACAACCGTGGGAAATTGTTATCTAATTTAACTTATATGAGAGCTAACTAACTAATAAGCAAATAAGGATTACAACATTTTTTATGTTTTTGTCAACTAAGGGAAAATCCTAGGGATATAACCTTCACCTAGGTGTAAATGTAATGGGTAGAGTAAATCTATGTTTGTTTGGTAGAGTGGTGTGTGTTATGACTCTCAATGCCCAAGTACTCACTCAATACTTCTCGGTCAAAAAGTGATTATGCCCAAATTAGCTTTCTCAAGACTAAATGGGTAGCAATCTGAACAATTGATATGAGTCCAAATGGGATTATCCCTATCTCTAGTTCAAATCCTTTAGCCAAACTAATCAAAACCTCAACTAATTCAATTTCTTGTTAGCCATACTTTGCTAGACTAGGTTCCTCTTTCTCAAATAAGAACTAAGTCAAATAGACATAAATCAATGTTTGCAACCATTAATTCATGATATAAAGCATAAACAAGGTTAAATAACATACACCCAATCAATAACAAGCATTAATATTAAATACCCATAAGTTTCACATAATAGGGTTGGATCACAACTATAGAAAAAAACTAGCTACTCGTAATCATAGACATAGAAAATGGAAAAGAAGAAGTAATGGAAGACATAAAACTAAAATTTAAAGGTAAAATTAGTGGGTCTTCTCTAATTGTAGTAAAAAATTGCCCAAAGTGACTAAGTCTAGATGCTCACAGTTGCTACAGTACAAAAGTTACCCTAGAAAAGTGTTTCTCATCTATTTATATTGCTCTAACATTTCCTGACAAAAATGTCCTTCGGAGGTTCTGTGGCCGCATAATTTCATTAGCGGCTCGCACTTCAAGTTAGTGCTCTTGCAGTGCTTGTTAGTTGGAGGGATTCTGCGGCCCACATAAACTTTTACAGCTGCACTTCAGCTTTTGCGGCCACACAATTTGGTTGCGGACCCAATTTTGAGGAGGCTTAAGACTTGTCCTTTTGCATATACTCTGATCTCTCAATCTTGTCAGTGCGAGTAGCTTTTGCGGCCGCACAATTTGGTGTTCGAACGACACAACTGTTAAAATCTTTTGAAGCTTCAGGGTTTAGTCTGCGACAATACTTCACTTTTTGCAGGCTCTCTTAGTACTTCTCCTCCTGACTGTTAGAGTTGGGACATCTTTTCTTTGAGTTGATTTCTTCATTGAGCTCATATCCCCCAGCATTGTAATTCACATATTTTTATTAGATTAGAAAATAAAAATCACTACTTTCGGACTAAAACTAAAGCAAGAAGGCCCTAATAAATGGTTAAAATCCACATTTATTAGTTGGTTTGGTTTCGAAAGAAATTTGGATTGTATTGGGACACTTAGTTTCGAGGTTGGATGCTTAAGTTGTAAGAGTTTACCGAAGTTTGAATTTTGTGTGAACGACCCCAAAATGGTGCTTTGATGGTTCCATTTTGATCGTATGGTGATTTTGTGCTTAGGCGTATGTCCAATTTTGGATTCAGAGGTTCATAGGTTGATTTGGTGCTTTTTGGCGAAAGTTGAAAAGTTGAAGGTTTGGAAGGTTCATAGATTCGATTAGGAGTTGACTTTGACGATATCAGGTTTGGATTATGGTTCTGTGAGTTTGAATATGTCCATTGTGTCATTTGTGACTTGTGTGCAAAATTTGAGGTCAATCCGAGTTGATTTGATATGCTTCGACATGAGTTTTAGAAGTTGGAAGTTCATTAGTTTTCTTAGGCTTGAATTGAGGCGTGATTCATAGTTTTGATGTTGTTATGTATGATTTGAGGTATCAAGTAGGTCTGTGTTATGTTTGTGGTTAGTGTGATTGGATGGGGTCACGAGGGCCTCGGGTATGTTTTGGATGAGTTTCAGATTATTTTAGATTAAGTTGGCATGGCTGAAGGTTTCTTAGTTACAATACATTCGCACTTGCGACGGATGAGCTGCAGAAGCGTCTATGTGTCTTCCAGATGCAGTGTCTGGCTGGGGAATGTTGAGTCCACAGTTGCGGACTGTGGAGCGCAGATGCGCGGTGCAGAAGCACAGATTTCTCTGCAAAAGCAGATGTGGGCTGGAAGAGCAGGGACTGCAGATGCGGAGATTTGTTCAAAAAATGGAAGTGTAGACGCGCTTGGAGGTCCACAAATGTGGGTCGTTGGGCACTTAGTGGACCTTACAAATGCAAGGAAGGGACCACAGAAGCGACGTCGCAAGTGCGACATTTTCGCCCGCAGATGCGGATTAGTTGGATAGATTTATAATTTGAAGGTTTTTGTTTATTTCTCATTATTTGGGGTTGTGGAGTCGGGGGCTGGAGGCGATTTTTGGAGAAAATTTCACTACAATTTAAGGGGTATGTAATCTTTACTTGATTTTGGTGTTAGATATTAATTATTCATGGATTATTACACCTAGTTGGTGAATTAAAGGTGAAATTTGGGAGTTTTTGGATTTTGATACTGGAGAGTAAACATTGATGATTTGAGGGTCTATTTGAGGTTAGAATTGTATGAAACACATATATTTGGACTCGTATTGGAATGAGTGTTTGGAATTTGGGAGTTTTGTCGGGTTCCGAGGTGCAGGCCCGGAGTTGACCTTTTGGATTGACTTTGCATATTTGAACCAAGATCATAACTTTATTGTTTGGGGTTGTTTCCCATGGCTTTTATTGATGATATTAAGTAACATATCTAAACTTGGTTTGAGGGTGATTATACTTGTGAACTATGACACTTGAGATGTGTTGGGGGTGACGTACGTGCTAGGTGACGGGAGTGTGCGCGCTAGGCTGTTCATGGTCCGGTTTAGATCGATTTTTCCCTGAAAATAAACCAAACCAAGTAAGTCAATTTTTTAAATATTGAAACCAAACCAAACCAATATTCGGAATTTTATCGATTCGGTGTATGTCGGTTTTTTGATTTTTGGTTATTTATCAAGTTTTTCTTAAATATCATATGTACACTACGAAACACATATTCTAGAGACAACATTTTCAACATAACACTATCAAACCAATTGCTTTTTGAGAAATCTATCATTTACCAAGATATATTGATGATAATTGAACCAAATAGTGATAAATAATTTAGGGCTCAATTAAAAATAAATTATTTTTAACATGAAACCAAATTCTTGTATTTCGCAAAAGAAAACTACTAATCAAACTAGAATGTAAAGGCAACAAACTAGATTATCATAATGGAGTACCAAAGAACTAGACTAAAAGTTAAAACTATTAAAATGTAACATTAAATTTTGGAAACTTTATATTAAAATACACACACATACATATAGGTATAATAATGTAACGACCCGACCCGGTCGTTTTGAGAGTAATAGCCTTGATCCCCTGTTTACTGCTTCCCCGTAACTTTTTCTACTTATGTGACTTGTCGGGAGGTTTTGTTCGTGGTTTCGAGTGTTTTGGGACACTTAGTCCCTAAAACAGAAGCGTAAGTTCTAGGATTTTGACCGTAGTTGGAACTGTGTGAAGACGACTCTGAAATAGAGTTTCGTCGGTTCCGTTAGATCCATTGGGTGATTTTGGACTTAGGAGCGTGTTCAAACCTGAATTAGGCTTGGAATGGCGAAAGTTGAATTTTTGGGAAGTTTGAGCGGTAGTGGACTTTTTGATATCGGGGTCGGGTTCTAATTTTGGAAGTTGAATTAGGTTCATAATGTCAATGATGACTTGTGTGCAAAATTTGAGGTCAAACGGACGTGGTTTGATAGGTTTCGACATCAGTTGTAGAAGTTTGAAGTTTCAAAGTTCATAAAGTTTAAATTGAAGGGTGACTCATGTTTTAGCGTTGGTTGATGTGATTTGAGGGCTAAAATAAGTTCCTATGGTGTTTTAGGACTTGTTGGTATGTTTGGTCGAGGTCTCGGGGGTCTCGAGTGTGTTTCGGATGCTTAACAAATCAAAAATTGGACTTGTGTAACTACTCAAGTTTTTCAACTTCTGGTGTCATCACACTTGCGGTGGGGTTGGCCGCAGGTGCGGACACACATGTGCGAATCGAGGAGCGCAGAAACGGAGTTGGAAGGTTTGGTCAGGGGTCAAAGGTGCGAGGAAAATGCCGAGCATGCGATGCCCGCAGACGCGGAGGAAGACCGCAAAGCGGACCATTGTCCGCAGGTGCGGCCACCTGATCGCAGAATCAGACCCATCCCACTTAAGTCAAGTCCACACCTGCGATGGAATTTTCGCAGGTGCGGCGTCGCAGGTACGACTGGAGGCCTGCAGATGCAAAATCACTGGGCAAAAAAGGGCCAAGTTTGAGGGTTTTATCCCATTTTCAATTTTGGGACTTTGAGGGCTTGGATTGATGCGATAATTCAAGGATTTTTCATAGAGAACTTTGGGGTAATGATTCATAACTCATTTATGGTTATATTCCACTAATGTATAGTTGATTTCATCATTTAATTAAGGAATTTGGATGAGAAATTTAAGGAAAAGGGTTGGAAGTTCTTCACCTAAGTTTTGAGTTTTGATTCGGATTTGGATAATTTTGGTACGAGTGAACTCGTGAGTGAATGAGTGTTCATATTTGGTGACTTATACCTGATTCCGAGACGTGGGCCCTAGGGGCTTTTTAGGGCGATTTTTGTATTTCTTGTTAAAGTCTTGATTTCATTAATTAGCTAAGTCTATTATAGTTGTATTTATGATATGTAATTGTGTTTGGCTAGATATGGGCCATTTGGATAGGATAATCGAGGAAAGAGCATTCTTACGAATTGATTTGAGCTTGGTTCGAGGTAAGTGGCTTGCCTAACCTTGTGTTGGGGAAATCCCCTTAGGATTCAGTACTGTTGTGATATGAGCGTCGTGTACATGAGGCGGCGAGTGTGTACACGGGCTATTTGTTGTAAAACCCTATTTTTACTGAGTAGTAACTTGTTTCCATATTAATTGAGTTATACCCACATGTGTAGTTATCCCGTTTAGTCTAATATTGCATGTTTACGTGCTTTAACTGCTTATTTGAACTCTGTGCAGCATTCCTTGTTGATTTCCTTTTGAGACGACGAGGCGGTACCTCGGGAGTTCTCCCTGCATATTTACTTTCGAGACTACGGGGCGGTACCTCGAGAATTCCCCTTGCACATTTATTTTTTAGACTACGAGGCGGTACCTTGGGAGATCTCTTTGCATATATACTTTGGATACGAGACGGTATCTCGAGAGATCCCCTGTTGTTTATCCCTGTGTATTGTTCTGCTATTCTTAATGTGTTTTCTTTTTGTTAAATTCCAGTCTCTTAATATACTGTACATTCTCTTGCTTTATTTATTATATACCAGTGGGCCTGACCTGACCTCGTCACTACTCGACTGAGGTTAGGCTTGGAACTTACTTTGTATCATTGTGGTGTACTCATGCTACTCTTCTGCACATGTTTTGTGTGCAAATCCAGGTGCTTATTATCAGCCACGTCATTAGTGAGCAGTGACAGTTTGGAGACATCAAGGTATATTTACCGCGTCCGCAGACCTCGGAGTCCTCCTCTATTCTCCCTTATATCAATTACCTCATGTATTTCTTTTATTAGACTCGGGTGTAAGGAGATATTATTTCCTTCTGTAGCTTGTGACTTATGATGTTCTAGGTTTTGGAAAGACTCTGTATTTTTAGAGTATTGGTTATTGTATATGTCGAGCGACATTGTTACCAGTTATTCGGTTATCTATTACAGTTAGTTGTTAATTTTTACTTTCATTTTTGTTATTTCTGCAAATTTATTAGGCTTACCTAGTCGTAGAGACTAGGTGCCGTCTTGACATTTTACAGAGGGAGTTTTGGGTCGTTACAAGTTGGTATTAGAGCTCTAGGTCCATAGGTATCGTGAGTCACAAGCTGGTTTATTAGAGTCTCGCGTACCGGTCCGGCGACGTCTGTACTTTCTTCGAGAGGCTATGAAACTGTTAGGAAAATTTTCACTTCTTTGATTCCTTGTCGTGCGAAAATTTGTTGAGTCAAAAATTCTAAACTTCTATATTCTATTCTCTCACAGATGGTGAGGACATGTACAAGCGGATCTGATGACCAGGTACCCCGCGCCCCTTACTAGATCCCTGAGAGGCCGGGGCCGGGCCGGGGTAGAGGCCGAGGACGTCCACGCGGTGCAGCCAGAGCACTTGCTCAAGCTGCTACAAAGGAGCCCCCAGTAGATCCAGCTGGAGGGCAGACACCTGAGGTACTTGTTGCTGCACCAGCTCTCCAGGAGACTCTAGCCCAGTTTCTAAGCATGTTCAGCACCTTAGCTCAGGCTGGATTGATTCCATTTGCTCCTGCCACATCTCAGGCCGGGGGAGGAGCACAAACTCCCACAGCCCGTACCCAGAGCAGCGGGTTCAGGTAGACCAGGTTCTAGAGATTATACTGGTGCGGTTGGTAGCTCCAGCCCGACCGGAGGCTTGTACAGTAATTTCTGGGGAGGAGCAGCTCAGACTTGAGAGGTACAAGAAGTACCACCCTCCTACCTTTAGTGGATTGGTGACAGATCATGTCCAGGGCTTTCTGGAGGAGTGTCACCGAATTCTTCGTAACATGGGTGTAGCGGAGTCGAGTGGGGTTTCTTTTACTACGTTCCATCTTAGAGGAGCAGCCTTTAAGTGGCGGCGTGCTTATGAGTTGAGTAGTCCGACTTGAGGCAACTTCACTTACATGGACTTAGTTCTCGGACATGTTCTTTAGAGAGTATGTTCCTTAGAGTCTCAGGGACGCATGGCGCATAGATTTTGAATAGATGTACCAGGGTGCTATGAGTGTGTCAGAGTATGCAGTTCGCTTCAGTTATTTGTCCTGACATGCACCGGCCTTGGTTGCCACAGTTCGAAAGAGGGTCCGTCGGTTTATTGAGGGACTCCCTCCCAATATCAGGATTAGCATGGCCCGGGAGTTGGAGATGGATATTTCTTACCAACAGGTTGTGAGTATTGCGAGGATATTGTAGGGTATGCTCGCTCGGGATAGAGAGGAAAGAGAGGCCAAGAGGTCTTGAGAGTCTGGAACTTATAGTGGTACTCGTGCCCCAGCTGTAGTTCGTCATGGTAGGGGCTATATGAGTCACCCCATTCACTCAGATCTTCGAGCCGTCAGTGGTATTCTGGCCTCTTCTAGGCCAGGAGCCTTATTACGCACCACAAGTATCTAGTGCACCTCCTGCACGGCGTGCTTTTATCGGCCAGTCCAGTAGACCTAGCCCGGTCCAATCACATCATTCATGCCCTCTAAGAGCTTGTTTTGAGTGTGGTGACACTCTCCATATGGTGAGGGATTTACCCTAGACTTAGGAGGGGTGCACCTCCACAGACTTCTCAGCCACTACGTGCTCCACCGGGTCCTCAGGCTATGGTTACAGCACCAACTACCGCCCCACCTGCTCAGCGAGCTCGAGGTGGAGGTCAGGGAGGTCGAGGTCGCCCTAGAGGGAGAGGCCAGGACAAATTTTATGTTATTCCTACTCGTACAGAGGCAGTTGTTTCTGACTCTGTCATTATAGGTATTGTTCTGGTCTGTCATGGAGTCGCGTAGGTTTTATTTGATCCAGGCTCTACTTATTATGTATCCTCTTATTTTTTTCCCTATTTGGGCGTATCTCATGATTCCTTGAGTTCTTCTATTTATGTGTCTACACCTGTAGGGGATTCTCTTGTTGTGGACCGTGTGTATCAGTCGTGTTTGGTTGTTCTTAGTGGTTTTGAGACCAGAGCCGATTTATTATTACTTAGTATGGTAGACTTTGATATTATTTTGGGAATGTTCATCCCATTATGTTATTCTTGATTGCATGCTTAGACCGTGATGCTGGCTATGCCAGGATTACCGCGATTAGAGTGGAGAGGTACCTTAGAGTATACTCCCAGCAGAGTTATTTAATTTCTTAAAGCTCAACGAATGGTTGACAAGGGGTGTGAAGCATATCTAGCTTATGTGAGAGATATTAGTATTTATACCCCTACAGTTGAGTTAGTTCCAGTAGTGAGGGACTTTCCGGATGTATTTCTAGTTGATCTTCCGAGCATGCCGCCCGACAGAGATATTGATTTTGGCATTGATTTGTTGTTGGGCACTCAGCTCATCTCTATTCCTCCATATCGTATGGCTCCTCCTGAGTTGAAGGAGTTAAAGGAGCAGTTACAAGAGTTGTTTGATAAGGGCTTCATTCGGCCCAGTGTGTTACCTTGGGGTGCTCCAGTATTATTTATGAAGAAGAAGGATGGTTCTATGCCTATGTGCATTGATCATCGCCAGCTGAACAAAGTTACAGTGAAGAAAATGTATCCATTGCCTCATATTGATGACTTATTTGATCAGTTACAGGGTGCCAGGGTGTTTTCCAAGATTGACTTACATTCAAGCTATCATCACTTGAAGATTCGGGAGCCAGATATCCCTAAGATTGCTTTCAAGACTCGATATGGTCACTACGAGTTCCTTGTGATGTCATTTGGGCTGACCAATGCCCTAACAACTTTTATGCACTTGATGCACAATGTGTTTCGGCCCTGTCTTGATTCATTCGTCATTGTGTTTACACATTCTGGTGTACTCCCAGACTCGGGAGGATCATGAGCAACACATGAGGAATGTGATTTAGACCTTGTGGGAAAAGAAGTTATATGCAAAATTTTCGAAGTGTGAGTTTTGGCTAGACTTTTGTGGAATTCTTGGTCATGTAGTATCGAGTGATGGGATCAAGGTGGATCTGAAGAAGGTGGAAGTAGTGCAGAGTTGTCTAGACCGTCCTCAGCTATAGAGATTTGGAGTTTTCTTGGTTTGACGGGGTATTACCGTCGATTTGTAGAGGGTTTCTTATATATTGCAGCACCATGACTAGGCTAACCTAGAAGGGTGCTCCATTCAGATGGACAGAGGAGTGTGATGAGAGCTTTCAGAAGCTCAAGACAGCTTTGACTACAGCCCCAATATTGGTATTGCCTACAGGTTCGGGGTCTTCAAATGTATATTGTGATGTGTCGCGGAATGGTCTCGGCGCGGTGTTGACGCAGGACGGTAGAGTGATTTCCTATGCGTCCAGACATCTGAAGGTGCATGAGAAGAACAATCTTTTCCACGACCTTGAGTTAGCAGCTATTGTTCATGCCTTGAACATTTGGCGGCACTATTTTTACGGTGTCCCTTGTGAGATTTACACCGATCATCGGAGATTGCAGCATCTATTCAAGCAGAAGGATCTTAACTTGCGTCAGTAGAGGTGGTTGGAGCTGCTTAAGGATTATGATATCACCATTTTTTACCATCCCAGGAAGGCCAATATGGTGGCCGATGCTTTGAGTCGTCGGGCGGAGAGTTTGGGGAGCTTAGCATATCTACCAGTAGCAAAGAGGCCATTCGTGTTGGATGTTCAGGCCTTAGCCAACCAGTTTTTTAGATTGGATATTTCTAAGTCGAGTATTGGCTTGTGTGGTCTCTCGGTCTTCTCCTTATGATCGTATCAGGGAGCGTCAGTATGATGACCTCTATCTGCTTGTCCTTAAGGACACGGTCCAGCACGGTGATGCTAAGGAGGTAACTATTGGAGATAATGGTGCATTGAAGATTCAGGGCAGGCTGTGTGTGCCCAATGTAGATGGTTTGCGTGAGTTGATTCTCCGGAAGTCTCACAGTTCGCGGTATTCCATTCATCCGGGTGCCGCAAAGATGTATCAAGACTTGAGGCAGCATTACTGGTGGAGGAGAATGAAGAAAGACATAGTGGAGTATGTAGCTCGTTGTCTAAATTGCCAGCAGGTGAAGTATGAGCATCAGCGACCATGTGGGTTGCTTCAGAAGTTAGAGATTCTAGAGTGGAATGGGAGCGGGTCACTATGGATTTAGTTGTGGGGCTTTCCACGGACTCAGCGGAAGTTTGATGAAATTTGGGTGATTGTGGACAGGCTGACCAAGTCAGCTCATTTCATTCATGTTATGACTATCTATTCTTCCGAGCAGCTGGCTCGAGTTTATATCCGCGAGATCGTCAGTCTTCATGGCCTACCGGTATCCATCATCTCTAACCGAGGTACGCAGTTTACATCACAGTTTTGGAGGGTCGTACAACATGAGTTGGGTATTCAAGAGGAGCTGACCACAACATTTCACCCTCAGACAGACGGACAGTTCGAGCGCACTATTCAGATATTAGAGGATATGCTCTGTGCGTGTGTGATGGAGTTTGAAGGTTCGTGGGATCAGTTCTTTCCACTTGTGGAGTTTGCCTACAACAATAGTTATCAGTCGAGCATCCAGATGGCATCATATGAGGCTCTGTATGGTAGGCGGTGTCAGTCTCCAGTGGGTTGGTTCGAGCCGGGCGAGGGTAGGTTATTGGGTACAGACTTGGTACAGGATGCTCTGGAGAATGTTAAGGTGATTCAGGATCGACTTCACACATCCCAGTCCAGACAGAAAAGTTATGAGGATCGGAAGGTTCAAGATGTTGCATTCGTGGTTGGAAGTGGGTCCTGTCCAGGTTGTTACGCCCCGCAGTATTATATTACGATGATGTTACCCTCTGCAGTAACATATTATGATGATGTTACGTCCAACAGTATTAAAGTTACGACAGTGTTCTACCCAGCAGTATTACATTACGGTGATGTTACGCTTCGCAGTAATAAGTTACGACACTGTTGCACCCTGCAGTATTGTACGTTGAATTTGTTTTAAGGTAATTGACATCAGTCCAAGGAAAAGAATTTTTGGAGATTATAAGGATTATGCTATTTCACAAGGGATGAATAAATTTGTGAAGGTGAAAGGGGAATCAATCTAAAAAAATGAATTTTCATCCATGTTTGGCATGTGAGGATAAAATACGGGTCGAGCGTTAATACCTGATATTTATAGACTAGTACCATACACGGTACCACATGACCATGATAGTAATCTATATAAAGTTTATTAAAAATAAGTAAAATTTTAAGTACTTTGAGATAATTTTTAATTATGCGGGTAATTGGTTAATTACCGGGTAACGAGACATTACCTAATTAACTAATAAGTGGATAAAGTTTAATAAATTCCACCTCTCAAAACGTGGCAGCTAGCCACATTGTAAAGAAATGACTAAGTCATCTCTTTGATAGGTGGCTATTAAATAGCAAGAAAGAGACTTCATCTCTTATAATACAAAAATTCTATCATTAGAACATTAGTAAACAAAAGAAAACGTTACCAAGCTTTAGCAAAGCTTAACAATTCAAAGCTTTACAGATTTGCAAAATCCAAAAATGTATACCTTGTTTTTCACATTTTGAAACCATTAGCTTTCTTTAGCTATTTCAAAAGCTTTCAAAAATCAGTAACCTTAGGACCTCCCACAATTCAAAAAGCAGTATTATTTTACAATCCAGAGAACGCTAGCTACTTCAAAGCTTTCAACAATTAAAAACGTTAGAAACGATGACGATTTGAGCTCCTACAAAGAATATTATACGGATTTTTTCCTACTCCAGGTATGTTAAGGCTATCCCTTCTTTCTTTTGGCATGGTCCAAATTATACTGAAGAAACGAGCAAATACACAGTTTCTATAAATTACTCTATTCATAGAAATAGTAGGGGTGTCTATATTCTTGATTCCCCATGAGAATTATTATTATTTTTTGTTCATGGGTCTCAGAATAATACGCAGTTGGAAAAGTTTATCCGGAAGGAATATTGAGATTATTACGTATTTTTCATGCATTTCATACATGTGCATTGACCCATGACCAAATGGCGTTATATACGCGTATATATGTAAATATATGTATATGGGATATGAAAAAGGTTACGGCGTTATATACGCACCACCACCTGATCAGCCGGTATATGATGATAATGTTGCCCACAGTGGCTGAAATATGATTCAAACGGCGTTATATATGCGTATATATGTATGTA
>MDKH01057053.1:0-17019 GCA_005239495.1 Nicotiana undulata | reverse complement strand
CTTGAGATTAAGAGACCTTCTAATGGGGATTTGAGGGGTCATTTGGACTCCGATTTCAGTGTTTTCTATATGTATAGATTCGTGAGTGGATGAGGATCATTTTGGTGTAAATTTTATCGAGTTATAAGACGTGGGCCCGGGGGTCGGGTTTGGCCAATTTCGGGAGTTGTGCCTAATTATGCTATTTATTGATTGGGTTTCGTCTCCCTAGCATATTTTGATGTGATAAATCTGATTTTGATAGACTCGGATTATTTGGGAGCCATTCGAGGGGCAAGAGGGTTGCGAAGTAACTTTTTGGATTGTTTTGAGGTAAGCAACGATTGTAACTCTAAACCTGAGGGTATGAAACCCCGGTATTTTACATTGTTTTGATAAATGAGGTGACGCACATGTTAGGTGACGAGCTTGTGGGAGTGCACCTATAGGGATTGTGACTTGGTCCGTCCCGTAGCGACTATTAAGCCGCATATTAGATTTGAAACCTTACGATATCATGTAATTTCGAACTTATTACATGTTTATGGGTTGTAAGCCATGTTTGGGGCCTTGTGCTGACCTGTTTAGACTTTCAGAAGTACTTTTACACTATACTCACACTATCCTAATAGAACATTTGCGAACTCAGTCATGTTTGTACTTATTGTTATTTTTACTGTTATTACACCATTTTGAAACTCTGAGAGGTATTTTGGGGCTGAGTCCCGTGAGTTGAAATGAGTGGCCCGAGTGGTTTGTGAAGATGACTGAGTGAGGCCGAGAGCCGAGTATGTGAGAATAGTTATGGATCGGGCTGCACGCCGCAACAATATATAGAATATATATTATATGGATCGGGCTGCATGCCGAAACAATATATATTAGATATCGATCGGGCTACACGTACTCACGTTACTCCCTACACCTGTGTGTGCAGATCCAGGTACCAGACCATCTCACTAGTGTCTTCTGACGTGCTTGGAGTTTAGCTCGTGGATCGAGGTAGTTTCTCAGTGTCCATAACTGACCTTCTTTCATTCTTGTTCTTACACTTTGATGTTTGGATTTGTATTAGTGACAGAGTGTTATTTTGATACGTTGTATTATCATCTTAGATGCTCATGGCAGTTGACTCCCGTGGTCTGGGGGCGGTTTTGGTTGCTTGTTCCCATTATTATTTCTGTTGAGATTATCTAAAAGCGGATCTTTGTCAGTTTATGAGTTGCATTTCTATAAAATAGACAAATGTTGTCTTCACTGTGTTAAAGGGATAGCCTAGTTTCACGTTAGGCGCCATCACGGCCTTTAGTGATTTGGGGTCGTGACAAGTTGGTATCAGAGCTCTAGGTGACCTAGGACTCAAAGGTCATGAGCAAGTTTAGTAGAGTCTTGCGGATCGGTACGGAGACAGCTGTACTTATCTTAGAGAGGCTATAGATCTCTTAGGAAACACCTCATCTTCTTGAAATTCTGTCGTGCCATTCCATTGATTTTGGAAATCTAAACTTTGTGGTTTCATTGTCTCCCAGATGGTGAGGACACGCGCTACTCATCAGGGTGACCAGACACTAGCTAGACCAGCGAGGGGTAGAGGCCGTGGCAGAGGTAGGGGACCAGCCGGGGCAGTACCAGTTAATGCCCCTACAATCCAGGATCGGGTTCCCGCCGCTGGTATTCCAGCGGGTCAGGCTCAGGCACCGGCGATGCCCATTGTCATTCTGGGTCATCAGGAGACCCTGGCTAAGATCTTGATAGTATGTACTAGCTTGACTCAGGCAGTTGCCGTGTCTACTACTGCCGCTACATCTCAGGCTGGGGGAGGCACTCTGACTCCTGCTGCCCAGACACCTGAGTAGGTTGTACAGGGCCTTCAGACACCGGGGATAGTGCCAGCCCAGCCGGTTGCTCCAGTTCATGACTATGTGGTCCCAGTTATGTCAGAGGATGAGCAGCGCAAGCTAGAGAGGTTTAGTAGACTTTAGCCTCCGACTTTCAGCGCCGTAGAGGGCGAGGATGCCCATGGTTTTCTGGATAGGTGTCAGAGGATACTTCGTACTGCTGGGATTCTGGAGACTAGTGGGTCTCATTTGCTACATTTTAGTTTTCTGGTGCTGCTTTCACTTGGTGGGAGTCTTTTGAGAGGTGTAGGCCTATTAGTTCAACACCCCTCACCTGGCAGCAATTCTCCACTATCTTTTTGGAGAAGTATGTTCCTCAGTCCCACAGGGAGGAGCAGCGCATGCAATTTGAGCAGCTACGCCAGGGAGAGCTATCAGTTACACAGTATGAGATGCAGTTATCTGATTTGGCTCGTCATGCTACTGATTTAGTCCCTACTAATAGGGAGAGGATCAGGAGGTTTGTAGATGGCCTCACTTACCAGCTCCGTATTTTGATGACTAGGGAGAGAGTATCTGGTGCTACCTTCGAGCAGGTCGTTGACATTGCTCGTGATATTGAGTCTGTTCGCTGCCAGGAGCGAGAGGAGAGGGAGGCCAAGAGGCCTCGTGGTTCTGGTCGTTTCAGTGGTTCCCTTTCCAAAGGGCAGTTTCAGCATAGTAGAGGTCTCCCATTTAGACCTCCTTGGCCAGTTCGCCCAGCTTATTGCGGCGCATCATCGGGACAGGGTCCCCGCGTTTCTCATCCAGGCCGCTCATCCTTCAGTGCCCTCCCAGCTCAGAGTTCATCTCGGGTACCGTCTATTAAGGGTTTTTCCATGCAGGTTTCTTCGAGTGGTTATTCTTGTTCCAGGGGTTCCCTTTAGTCCCCGTCTCCTGCACCGGGGAGTTGCTATCAGTGTGGAGAGTTCGGGCATATAAGGAGGCAGTGCCCTCATTTTATTGGAGGTCCATCTCAGTCTAGGAGCCAGCCTTCGACATCAACTCCAGTCACTTCACCACCCACCCAGGAAACCAGGGGTGGTGGTCAGTCAGCTAGAGGCCGCCCTAAAGGAGAGGTCGAGTGGGTGGAGGACAGCCGTGCATCTACGCACTTTTAGCCAGGCCTGATGCTATGGCCTCCGATGCGGTGATCATAGGTATTATCTCAGTCTGTCACAGAGATGCTTTGGCTTTATTTGACCCTGGTTCCACATACTCTTATGTTTCATCATATTTTGCCCACTTTTTGGATATGCCCCGTGAGTCTCTAATTACGTCTGTTCATGTGTCAACTCCGGTGGGTGATACTATTGTTGTAGACCGGGTGTATCAGTCGTGTGTTGTATCTATTGGGGGTCTGGAGACTCGAGTGGATCTATTGTTACTTAACATGGTTGATTTTGATGTGATACTGGGCATGGGTTGGTTATCTCCGTGTCATGCTATTCTTGATTGCCACGCTAAGACTGAGTGGAGAGGTTCTTCGGAGTGTGTGCCTAGCAGGGTGATTTCTTACCTGAAGGCTCAGCGTATGGTTGGGAAGGTATGTTTATCTTATCTGGCTTTTGTGATGGATGTTAGTGGTGAGACTCCTGCTGTTGATTCTATTCCTGTGGTCCGTGAATTTACGAACGTGTTCCCTGCAGACCTGCCAGGCATGCCACCTGACAGTGTCAAGACCCAAATTTCCCTCCGTAGGGTACCGTGATGGCACCTAGTCTTAGGGACCAAGTAAGCCTAACATTTAACAACAATAACAATAATAAAAGAACTTTAACAATCTTGGCTGAGTTTACATTTTTCCCCAAAACCCGGTAAATACAAGTCATAAGCTCTTCGAAATCTTTCTACCGAATCTAAATACAACTGTCTAGAAATAAGTAAGTATAGTTGAAATAAACAGGAAGGTGACTCCGAAGCCTGCAAACACAGCAATAGGTTTACCTTGAGTCTCCTCGTCAATGAACCTGCACAA
This sequence comes from Nicotiana undulata, assembly GCA_005239495.1. Classification (NCBI taxonomy): domain Eukaryota; kingdom Viridiplantae; phylum Streptophyta; class Magnoliopsida; order Solanales; family Solanaceae; genus Nicotiana; species Nicotiana undulata. Next base: position 13,185 of record MDKH01057053.1, on the reverse strand, counting down.
CTACTAACAACGGATACCTAGATCTGCACACAAAAATGCGCAGAAGTGTAGTATGAGCACACCACAGCGATGCCCAGTAAGTATCAAGACTAACCTCGATGGAGTAGCGACGAGGACTAGTCAAGACACCACTAGTCTATCAAGTAAAAAGGCATAAATATAAGAATGACAGAAACATAATATCAATCTAAAGATTTTTCGATATGATTAACAGTACGATAGAATAATACGGAAGAAATATTCAGCAATTACGATCAACGGACATCATAATAGAAACACACAAAGAGAATGGAAAGAATGCAAACCAAATGTCGGGAGTCACAACCCAATAAAAACACTAGCAACTCAGCACCGCATCAATCTTAATCACATCAGGCCTTAGCCAATAAACTCAATAAAGCTGGTCAAACCTTCGAGTGAAAACCTTAAATCGTGAGTTTATTTCGAAAGCTTTAAAGATATAATCATTTCTGAATAGAGAAATTTCTTCTTTGAAACATACCTTCTCTGAATGTATATTTATATTTTTATAAAGAGGAACCTTTAAAGAAAAGTCCCTTCAAAATACGTGGTGTTCAAGTATACTTTCCCAAATACTGCTATTTCAAATATCATTTCTCTACAAGACAAAAAATTTCAAATATACTTTCGAAATAGAAGTCCTTCAGGCATAACTTTTCCTGGAGATAATTGCTTTTCAACTATACATTTCAATATATATATATATATATATATATATATATCTTTCAATTCAAATCTCCTCAATAATAAAACCACCGGAACTCAGTCCGTAACTCATAATTTGTCATGCAATGCAGTACAGGGGGAAAGCTCCCGGAATACGTCCGTAGTCCCAATTTAAATATGCGATGCAGTACATAGGGAAAGCTCCCGGAATCTCGTCCGTAGTCCTAATTTAAAAATGCAATGCAGCCACTGAAGAGAACAACCAGAATGCGACAAAAACAACATACATTGCCCCAACAGGCGCAAAAGCAACAAAGACAGAATGCAAGGTGCGATGAGCAAATCAATACAAAGACTTGAATCACAAGAATGGAAAAAACTCACTCATAAGATGTAGCCACTGAAGCCAACCACAAAGAGAACAACACAACGAGGGGAAAACAAGGCAAACATAGAAACAATTCTATATATTCAAGTTCACAACCAAAGAAACCAAATCATCCCGGCAAGGGAATCAGCTTTAACCAATCTCACTTAGACAATTAGCTCCACCGAATAAACTCCGCTTGAACGAATGCTCAATAGATAGGCAACACCAAAGAATTATCATCAACATGGATGGTCGTCAACTAAACCCAAGTGGCACTTAAGGGAGAATCATTTAAATCACAATGTATGACTCACGGGCATGCTTGACACCAATGTATAGATATTCCAACTACTGTTAGACAATTATAGGGCAAGTAATACTAATCCTAGTCAATTAGGCAGTTTATGAAGAAAATATAGCATACTAATAAAGAGGGTAGAATACTCAGTTAAGTCATGTAAGATCGAATAGTCAACGAAGGAATCCAAAAGCAAGTAATTCCAATTTAAGCAGGAAGGGATGAACTTAACCACCAAGGATTCAAATGTAACAATGACAACTCATTCACAGGTAGCATAAGGACCTACGAATCCTAAAAGGGAAATCTATTAGCAAATAAGTCCGAGTACGCACTCGTCACCTCACATACACGGACTACAACCAACAAAGAAGACTTAATCCTAGGGGTAGTTCCCCCACACAAGGTTAGGCAAGATACTTACCTCAAAGACGACAACCGGATACTCAAAAGTGAACTTCCCGGGCGGAAAGACCTCCGGACGGCTCAAAATCAACTAAAACCACTTCAAAATACCCATAACACGTATAAGGAATGATTTCAAATAATAAAGTTTCAATCTTTACTAATTAATAAAAATTGACCCCAAAGGTCGACCCCCGGGCCCGCGTCTCGGAACCTGAAAAATTTCACAAATTACGATTACCCATTCCGATACGAGGTCACCCATACTAAATTTCTCAAATTCTGATGTCAATTGGTCTTTCAAATCATGAAATTTCCTCTTAGAAGTTTTCTTTCAAAACGCACAATTCCCTCAATCCAAAACACAAATTAAATGATAAAAACAAGAACTAATTCATGAAATATAATTAATTATAGTGGAAGAACACTTACCCATTCGATTTGTGTGAAAAGCCATCAAGGAATAGCCCAAAACCGAGTTCTAGAAGTCAAAATATGTCAAAAATGGTGAAACCCCGATTTTTGGTAACTTATATTCTGCCCAGGCGTGTAATGAATCGCGATCACGGAATATGGTTTGCGATCGCGAAGAGGAAAGGGAAACACTGCCCAGCTACCTATTTGTTCAATGCGATCGGGGGCCAATTATTGCGATCGTATAGAAGAAGAAATTGTCACCGCCAAAATAGCATTGTGCGATCGCGATTGTGAAGATGAGATCGCGAAGAAGAGGAAAATATACTTCCGCGATCGCGAACGTGTGTATGCGATCGCATAGAGTGAAGTCTAAAACCTGTGCGATCGCGAAGTAGTCTATGCGATCGCGGTTAAGAAAAATTGGGCTGCCCAAATAGAAACTTTGCGATCGCGACTACTCCTATGTGATCACATAGAAGGAAACCAGAAGGCAAATTTGAGCTGTTCAAAAATAAGGAAAATGGACCTGACACCCATTCAGAACACACCTGAGGCCCCCGAGACCTCATCCAACCACACACACAACTCATATCTCCTAACACGGACTCGCTCGAGGTTTCAAAACACATAAAACAACACTAAAATAATAGCTATCAGTCCAGCATTCAGATGGCTCCGTATGAGGCCTTATATGGTAGGAGGTGTAGATCTCTAATTGGTTTGTTTGAGCCTGACGAGGCTAGGCTATTGGGCACAGACTTGGTTATGGATGCGTTGGATAATGTGAAGTTGATTCAGGAGCGGCTTCGCACAATGCAGTCTAGGCAAAAGAGTTATGGGGGACGAAAGGTCCGGGATGTGTATTTCATGGTTGGAGAGAAGGTACTGCTGAAGGTGTCACCCATGAAGGGTGTTATGAGGTTCGGAAAGAGGGGAAAGCTGAGTCCCCGGTTCATTGGGCCTTTTGAGGTGCTTCAGAAGGTTGGGGATGTGGCTTATAGACTTTTCCACCCAGTCTATCAGGTGTTCATCCGGTATTTCATGTTTCGATGCTCCGGTAGTATATTGGTGACCCATCGCATGTTTTAGACTTCAGCACAGTTCAGCTCAAGGGTGATATGTCATATGAGGTAGAGCTAGTGGCTATTTTGGGTCGTCGGGTCAGAAAGTTGAGGTCTAAGGATATAGCTTCAGTAAAGGTGCAGTGGACAGGGCAACCGGTGGAGGAGGATACTTGGGAGACCGAGCGGGAGATGCGGAGCAGATACCCTCACTTGTTTGAGACTCCAGGTATGTTTCTAGACCTGTTGGGGGACGAACATTTGTTTAAGAGGGGGAAAATGTAATGACCCGGCCAGTCGTTCCGTAGAATTTGCATTGTTATCTCTATTTTTGTCTTGTCATGCAATGGTTATACTGTTTGTCATGTGTTGAAGTCGGATGGTTCAGGTTCAGAGTGGTTGTGGTGAGAATTGAGACACTTAGTCTCTTTGAGTAGCCTTATAGTTGGAAAAGTCAAGTAGGAGTTGAATCCTTGGTAAATGACCTCGGAATGCGAATTTTATGGCTTGGGTAGCTCCGTTAGGTGGTTTGGGACTTAGGGGTGTGTCCGGAATGCAGTTTGGACGTCTGGTGTAGATTTAGGCTTGAATTGGTGAAAGTTATGGCGATTTCTGGTCGGCAGTGGAAAATAGGCTATCGGGGTCAGAATGGAATTCCGGAAGTTGGACTAGGTTCGTAATGTCATTTTGGATATGTGTGCAAAATTTCAAGTCAATTGGATGTGTTTTGGATGGTTTCGGCGTCTTTGGTGAAATTTAGAAGTTTCAAACTTCATAGGCTTGAATTCGGGGTGAATTTAGTGTTTTGATGTTAATTTCAGTGTTCTGAGGATGCGACTAAGTCCGGATGATCATTTATGACTTGTTGGTATTGTTGGTTTGGGCCCCGAGGGGCTCGAGATTGATATCGGATGGCCAACGGAGGTTAGAACTTGCCAAATTGCAGCATACCAGCTGTTGGTGTGTTATTTTTGGTGTGACCGCACCTGCGGATGGGGAGGCGCAGGTGCAGGCCCACAAAAGCGGACAGGGCTCCGCATGTGCGGATTTATGACAACTTAGGGGAAACTCGCAGAAGAAGACGTTGGACTGCACCTGTGAAGTCGCATGTGCGGAAGTGGAGCCGCAGGTGCGAGTTTGGTCCGCTTACTAAAAAGTCGCAGGTGCGGTATACTTGACCGTAGGAGCGGTCCGCAGGTGTGAGATGGTGGACCGCAGGTGCGAAATGCCTGGACAGAATGTATATAAAGTGGACTTAGCGAGTTTTGGTCTTCTTTTCACCATTTTTCATACGGGGTTCAAGCTTTTGGAGGGTTTTTGAAGAGGGAGACCATGGTTCTTCATTGAGGTAAGGTTTTTGGACTTCATAACTCGATTATATGTGACTAAATACCTAATTAGTTGTGATAATTTTGGGAAAATCAGTATAAAAAGGGGTAATTAGGGTTTGAGATTAAGATACCTTTTAATGGGGATTTGAGGGGTCATTTGGACTCCGATTTCAGTGTTCTTGATATGTATAAACTCGTGAGAGGATGAGGATCATTGTGGTGAAAATTTTATCGAGTTCCAAGACGTGGGCCCGGGGTCGGGTTTGGCCAATTTCGGGAATTGTGCCTAATTATGCTATTTTTCAATTGTGTTTTGTCTCCCTGGCATATTTTGATTTGATAAATCTGATTTCTATAAACTCGGAGATTTGGGAGCCGATTCGAGGGGCAAGAGCGTTGCGAAGTAGCTTTTTGGACTGTTTTGAGTTAAGTAACGATTGTAACTCTAAACCTAAGGGTATGGAACCCCGGTATTTTACATTGTTTTGATAAATGAGGCGACGCACATGCTAGGTGACGAGCGTGCGGGCGTGCACCTATAGGGATTGTTACTTGGTCCATCCCGTAGCGACTATTAAGTCGCGTATTCGATTTGAAACCTTTTGATATCCTGTAATTTCGAACTTATTACTTGTTTATGGGTTGTAAGCCATGTTTGGGGCCTTGTGTCGCCTATTTAGACATTCATTAGTACTTTTACACTATTCTCACACTATCCTAATAGAACATTTGCGAACTCAGTCATGTTTCCTACTTATTGTTATTTTCACTTTGAAACTCTGAGAGGTATTTTGGGGCTGAGTCCCGTGAGTTGAAATGAGTGGCCCGAGTGGCTTGTGAGGATGACTGAGTGAGGCCGAGAGCCGAGTATGTGAGAATAGTTATGGATCGGGATGCACGTCGCAGCAATGTATATTATATATTATATATTATATGGATCAGGCTGCACGCTACAGCAATAAACATTAGATATGGATCGGGCTACATGCCGTAGCGTGTGTGTATATATATATATATATGTTGGATCGGGCTTCACGTCGCAGCAACATAGTGCTTGGGCTGTAGGAGCCCCTCCGAAGTCTGTACACTCCCGGTGAGCAAAGTCGAATTATATATGGATCGGGCTGCACGCCACAGCGTATTATATAAGGACCGGGCTCCGCGCCGCATCGTATTATATAAGGACCGGGCTGCGCGCCGCAGCAATATTTGTATATATATGTATTGGATCGGGCTGCACGCCGCAACAATTGAGTGGATATCTGGTACTTGTTGAGTGAGAGTGCTGAGTGAGAGCATGGCATATTGATTGTGGAGATATGAGTGACTGAGAAGCGGATACATTGTGAACTTTACTATTTTCTGACTCTTCTTTACACTAAGTTCTCTTAACAAAAGCTGAACTGTTGTTTTTGCAAAAATGTGATTTATAAATGCTCGTCACCGCACTCAAGTTTTTAGTTACTTTTGTTACTTACTGAGTTGGCATACTCACGTTACTCCCTACACCCCTGTGGGAAGATCCAGGTACCAGACCATCTCACTAGTGTCTTCTGACTTGCTTGGATTTCAGCTCGAGGATCGAGGTAGCTACTGCTGTCCACAACTGACCTCATTTCTTTCCTGTTCCTACACTTTGATGTTTGGATTTGTATTAGTGACAGAGTTGTATTTTGATATGTTGTATTATCATCTTAGATGCTCATGGCAGTATACTCCCGTGGTCTGGGGGCAGTTTTGGTTGCTTGTTCCCATTATTATTTCTGTTGACAATTATAGGGAAAGTAATACTAATCCTAGTCAATTACGCAGTTTATGAAGAAAATATAGCATACTAATAAAGAAGGTAGAATACTCAGTTAAGTCATGTAAGATCGAATAGTCAACGAAGGAATCCAAAAGCAAGTAATTCCAATTTAAGCAGGAAGGGATGAACTTAACCACCAAGGATTCAAATGTAACAACAATGACAACTCATTCACAGGTAGCATAAGGACCTACGAATCCTAAAAAGGCAATCTATTAGCAAATAAGTCCGAGTACGCACTCGTCAGCTCGCATACACGGACTACCACCAACAAAGAAGACTCAATCCTAGGGGTAGTTCCCCACACAAGGTTAGGCAAGATACTTACCTCAAAGACGACAACCAGATACTCAAAAGTGAACTTCTCAGGCGGAAAGACCTTCGGACGGCTCAAAATCAACTAAAACCACTTCAAAATACCCATAACACGTATAAGGAATGATTCTGAATAATAAAGTTTCAATCTTTACTAATTTATAAAAATCGACCCCAAAGGTCGACCCCCAGGCCCACACCTCGGAACCCGTCAAATTTTACAAATTACGATTACCCATTTCGATACGAGTTCACCCATACTAAATTTATCAAATTCCGATGTCATTTGGTCTTTCAAATCATGAAATTTCCTCTTAGAAGTTTTCTTTCAAAACCCACAATTCCCTCAACCCAAAACACAAATTAAATGATAAAAACAAGAACTAATTCATGAAATATAATTAATTATAGTGGAAGAACACTTACCCATTCGATTTGTGTGAAAAGCCCTCAAGGAATCACCCAAAACCGAGTTCTAGAAGTCAAAATATGTCAAAAATGGTGAAACCCCGATTTTTGGTAACTTATATTCCGCCCAGGCGTGTAATGAATCGTGATCGCGGAATATGGTTTGCGATCACGAAGAGGAAAGGGAAAAACTGCCTAGGTACCTTTTTGTTCAATGTGATCGCGGGCCAATTATTGCGATCACATAGAAGAAGAAATGTCCACTGCCAAAATAGCATTGTGCGATCACGATTGTGAAGATGCAATCGCGAAGAAGAGGAAAATATACTTCCGCGATCGTGAACGTGTGTATGCGATCGCGTAGAGTGAAGTCTACAAGCTGTGCGATCACGAAGTAGACTATATGATCGCGATTAAAAAAAATTGGGTTGACCAAATAGACAATATGTGATCGCGACTACTCTTATGCGATCGCATAGAAGGAAACCAGAAGGCAAATTTCAGTTGTTCAAAAATAAGGAAAATGGACCTGACACCCATCCGGAACACACCTGAGGCCCCTGGGACCCCGTCAAACCACACACACAAGTCATATAACCTAACACGGACTCGCTCGGGGTTTCAAAACACATAAAACAACACTAAATTAACGAATCAAACAAAAAATCAAACTTATGAATTTTCAAAACTTCAAATATCAACACTCGCATCGAAACCTATCAAATCAACCCGGAAAGACGTGAAATTTTGTAGACAAGTCCCAAATGACACCACGGACCTACAACCACTCTCGAAATTCCATTTCGAGCCCGATATCAAAATTTTACCTATCGGCCGAAATCACCGAAATTCTAACTTTCGCCAAATTACCCCAAATCACTCTACGGACCTCCAAATCCAATTCCGGACACACGCCTAAGTCCAAAATCATCATACAGAGCTGTTGACATTGACCAAAACTCATTCTGAGATCTTTTACACAAAAGTCAAACCTCCGGTCAACTTTCTTCACTTAAGCTTCAAAATTTGAAAATTATCTCTCAATTCGACTCTGGATTAACCGGTAACTGAATATAACCACGCACACAGGTCGATATACATAATGTGAGGCTGTTTATGACCTTACACCATCGAACTGAGCTTAAATTCTCAAAACGACCAGTCGGGTCGTTATAGATAGGGACATTGATTTTGGTATTGATCTGGTGCTAGGCACTCAGCCTATTTCTACGCCACCTTACCGTATGGAACCAGAAGAGTTGAAGGAATTGAAAGAACAGCTTCAGGAACTCCTAGATAAGGGGTTCATTCGGCCTAGTGTGTCACCTTGGGGTGCACCGATGTTGTTTGTGAAGAAGAAGGATGGTTAGGTGAAGAACCGGTATCCTTTACCTCATATTGATGATTTGTTTGACCAGCTTCAGGGAGCCATAGTGTTCTCTAAGATTGATTTGAGATCCGAGTATCATCAGTTGAAGATCCGGGATTCTGACATCCTGAAAACTGCTTTCAGGACCAGATATGGCCATTATGAGTTTCTTGTTATGTCATTTGGGCTAACCAATGCCCCAACAGCCTTTATGCACCTGATACATAGCGTGTTTCGTCCTTATATTGATTCATTTGTCATAGTGTTCATTGATGACATCCTGGTATATTCTCGTAGCCAGGAGGAGCATGCTCAACATTTGAGGGTTGTGTTGCAGAGGTTGAGAGAGGAGAAACTTTATGCAAAGTTCTCTAAGTGTGAGTTTTGGCTTGGTTCAGTAGCTTTCTTAGGGCACATGGTGTCTAGTGAGGGTATTTAGGTTGATCTGAAGAAGATTGAGGCGGTGCAGAGTTGGCCCAGACCGTCCTCAGCTAGAGAGATGAGGAGTTTCCTTGGTTTGGCGGGATATTATTGTCGCTTTGTGGAAGGGTTTTCTACTATTGCTTCACCCTTGACCAGATTGACCCAGAAGGGTGCTCCATTCAGATGGTCCGATGAGTGTGAGGAGAGCTTTCAGAAGCTCAAGTCAGCATTGACCATAGTTCCGGTATTGGTTTTGCCTAATGGTTCGGGTTCTTATACAGTCTATTGTGATGCTTCTAGAGTTAGCTTGGGAGAAGTATTAATGCAGGACGGTAGGGTGATTGCTTACGCGTCTAGACAGTTGAAGGTGCACGAGAAGAATTATCCAGTGGACGATCTTGAGTTAGCTACCATTGTTCATGCCTTAAAGATTTGGCACCATTATTTATATGGAGTGCAGTGTGAGATTTTCACCGGTTATCGTAGTTTGCAGTATCTGCCGAAGCAGAAGGACTTGAATTTGCGTCAGAGGAGATGGTTGGAGCTTCTCAAGGATTATGACCTCACTATTTTATATCATCCGGGGAAGGACAATGTAGTGGCCGATGCCCTGAGGCGCAGAGCAGGGAGTTTGGGGAGTCTAGCCTACCTTTCAGCCACAGAGCGATTGTTAGCACTTGATGTTCACGCTTTAGCAGGGCAGTTAGTGAGATTGGATTTGTTAGAGCCTCCGCGGGTATTGGCCTATGTAGCCCCCATGTCTTCTCTTTATGATGAGATTAGAGCAGGCCAATATGATGACCGACACTTGCTAGTTCTTCAGGACAGGTTCCGTCGAGATGATGCCAGGGATGTGACTATTGGTGATGAAGGGGTTATGAGGATGCAGGGCCGTATTTGCGTGCCCAATGCGGATGGGCTTCGAGACTTGATATTAGTAGAGGCTCAAAGCTCGCGGTATTCCATCCATCTGGGTGCCGCGAAGATGTACCAGGATCTGAGACAACAGTATTGGTGGCGGCGGATGAAGAGAGATATTGTTGAGTATGTAGCCTGGTGTCTCAACTGCTAGCAGGTCAAATATGAGCACCAGAGACAAGGTGGATTACTTCAGAAGTTAGATATTCCGGAGTAGAAGTGGGAGTGGATCACCATGGACTTTGTAGTTGGGATCCCACAGACTTCGAGGTGGTTTGATGCTATTTGGGTCATTGTAGATTGACTGACCAAGTCCGCGCACCTCATTCCTGTTAGTACTACTTATACTTCAGAGCGGTTAGCTGAGATCTACATCAGGGAGATTTTTCCGTTTGCATGGGGTTCCAGTTTCTATCATTTCTCACAGAGGTACACAGTTCACATCTTAGTTTTGGAGAGTCGTGCAGAGAGGTTTGGGTAGTCAGGTAGAGTTGAGCACAATGTTTCATCCTTAGACCGACGGGCAGTCGGAGCGGACTATTCAGATTGTGGAGGACATATTGCGTGCCACTCGCAGAGTTTATAAATAATAATAGCTATCAATCCAGCATTCAAATGGCTCCGTATGAGGCCTTATATGGTAGGAGGTGTAGATCTCTGATTGGTTGGTTTGAGCCTGACGAGGCTAGGCTATTGGGCGCAGACTTGGTTCAGGAAACGTTGGATAAGGTGAAGTTGATTCAGGAGCGACTTCGCACGGCACAGTTTAGGCAAAAGAGTTATGGGGACCGGAAGGTCCGGGATGTGTCTTTCATGGTGAGAGAGAAGGTACTGCTGAAGGTGTCACCCATGAAGGGTGTTATGAGGTTCAGAAAGAGGGGAAAGCTGAGTCCCCGATTCATTGGGCCTTTTGAGGTGCTTCAGAAGGTTGGGGAGGTGGCTTATAGACTTGCTTTGCCACCCAGTCTATCGGGTGTTCATCCGGTATTTCATGTTTCGATGCTTCAGAAGTATATTGGTGACCCATCTCATGTTTTAGACTTCAACACAGTTCAACTCGAGGGTGATATGTCATATGAGGTAGAGCCAGTGGCTATTTTGGGTCGTCGGGTCAGAAAGTTGAGGTCTAAGGATATAGCTTCAGTGAAGGTGCAGTGGAGAGGGCAGCCGGTGGAGAAGGATACTTGGGAGACCAAGCAGGAGATGCAGATCATATACCCTCACTTGTTTGAGACTCCAGGTATATTTCTAGACCCGTTCGGGGACGAATGTTTGTTTAAGAGGGGGAGAATGTAATGACCCGACCGGTCGTTCCGTAGAATTTGCATTGTTATCTCTGTTTTTGTCTTGTCATGCAATGGTTATACTGTTTGTAATAATTTGGAGTCGGATGGTTCGGGATCAAAGTGGTTGTGGTGAGAATTGAGACACTTAGTCTCTTTGAGTAGCCTTATAGTTGGAAAAGTCAACTGGGAGTTGAATCCTTGGTAAACGACCTCGGAATACGAATTTTATGGCTCGGGTAATTCCGTTAGGTGATTTGGAACTTAGGTGTGTGTCTGTAATGCAGTTTGGAGGTCCGATGTAGATTTAGGCTTGAATTGGCAAAAGTTAGTTTGTGGCGATTTCTGATCACAGTGGAAAATAGGCTATCGGGGTCAAAATGGAATTCCGGACGTTGGAACAGGTTCGTAATGTCATTTTAGATATGTGTGCAAATGTTTAGGTCAATCGTATGTGTTTTGGATGGTTTCGGCGTCTTTGGTGAAATTTAGAAGTTTCAGAGTTCATAGGCTTGAATTGGGGGTGAATTTAGTGTTTTGATGTTACTTTTGGTGTTCTAAGGATGCGACTAAGTCCGAATGATCATTTATGACTTGTTGGTATTGTTGGTTGGGGCCCCGAGGGGCTCAGGATTGATATCGGATGGCCAACGGATGTTGGAACTTGCAAGATTGCATCATAACAGCTGCTGGTGTAATATTTCTTGTGTGACCGCACCTGCGGATGGGGAGCTGCAGGTGCGGGCCCGCAGAAGCATGCAGGGCTCCGCAGGTGCGGATTTTAGACAGCTCAGGGGAAAGTCGCAGAAGCGGAAGTTGGACTGCACCTGCGAAGTCGCATGTGCGGGAGTGAAGCCGCAGGTGCGAGTTTGGTCCGCTTACTGAAAAGTCGCAGGTGCGGTATACTTGACCGTAGGAGCGGTCCGCAGGTGTGAGTTGGTGGACCGCAGGTGCGAAATGCCTGGACAGAAAGTATATAAAGTGGACTTATGGAGTTTTGGTCTTCTTTTCACCATTTTTCATACGGGGTTCAAGCTTTTGGAGGGTTTTTGAAGAGGGAGATGGTTCTTCATTGAGGTAAAGTTTTTGGACTTCATAATTCGTTTATATGTGACTAAAGACCTAATTAGTGGTGATAATGTTGGGAAAATTAGTAAAAAAAGGGGTAATTAGGGCTTGAGATTAAGAGAATTTCTAATGGGGATTTGAGGGGTCATTTGGACTCCGATTTCAGTGTTCTTGATATGTATAGACTTGTGAGAGGATGAGGATCATTTTGGTGTAAATTTTATCGAGTTCAGAGACGTGGGCCCGGTGTAGGGTTTGGCCAATTTTGGGAATTGTGCCTAATTATGCTATTTTTATTGGGTTTCGTCTCCCTTGCATATTTTGATGTGATAAATCTGATTTTGATTGACTCGGAGCATTTGGGAGCCGATTCGAGGGGCAAGACGTTGCAAAGTAGCTTTTTGGACTGTTTTGAGGTAAGTAACGATTATAACTCTAAACCTGAGGGTATGGAACCCCGGTATTTTACATTGTTTTGATAAATGAGGTGACGCACATGCTAGGTGACGAGCGTGTAGGCGTGCACCTATAGGGATTGTGACTTGGTCCGTCCCGTAGTGACTATTAAGCCGCGTATTCAATTTGAAACCTTATGATATCCTGTAATTTCGAACTTATTACTTGTTTATGGGCTGTAAGCCATGTTTGGGGCATTGTGTCGACATGTTTAGACTTTCAGAAGTACTTTTACACTATTCTCACACTATTATGATAGAACATTTGCAAACTCAGTCATGTTTCCTACTTATTGTTATTTTCACTGTTTTTACACCATTTTGAAACTCTGAGAGGTATTTTGGGGCTGAGTCCCGTGAGTTGAAATGAGTGGCCGGAGTGGCTTGTGAGGATGACTGAGTGAGGCCGAGAGCCGAGTATGTGAGAATAGTCACGGATCGGGATGCACGCCGTATCAATATATATTATATATTATATGGATCGGGATGCACGCCACAACAATATACATTAGATATGGATCGGGCTACATATATATATATATATATATATATATATATATATATATATAT
>ML270767.1:11824-50061 GCA_005239495.1 Nicotiana undulata | reverse complement strand
CAACTTCGAAAAGAAAATACACTAAACATGACTCCGCCACTATGGAGGCTATGAACAATTCTATTTCATAGCACAAAGTACAAATATCTTGCGAGCACACAACATATTAGTATTCACAAAATAAAAAGAAAGAGAAAAGAAAAAGAGGAAATGTAGACAAGTAAAAACTAAAACCACCAAGGTTAAAGTAAATATTTAAAGGGGTATAATATAAGTTATATACTTATTTTTACGCCATTAGTGTATCGACCATGTCACATGGTTATTGAAGTACTATTTTTCGGATTACCAGATCATGCTTGTTACATACAATAACTTGATATTATAAATAATTTAACCTCATGCTGTAAATTAATTATACACTTAAAAAGAGCCGAGTAGACTTCTGCAACATGTGTAGGTAGANCAAGACCTTCTCGTTGTCTATATCCTTTGACCACAAGTCTTGCCTTAAACTTGTCAATAGTGCCATCATCTTTCATTTTCCTCTTAAAGATCCATTTAGAACCCAACGGTTTATTTCCAGGAGGAAGATCAACCAATTCCCATGTATGGTTGTTCAATATGGATTCTATTTCACTATTGACTGCATCTTTCCAAAATAATGATTCTGAAGAAGACATAACTTCTTTAAATGTTTGAGGCTCATTTTTCAATAAGAAAGTCATAAAATCTGGTCCAAATGAAATAGACGTTCTTTGATGTTTACTACGTCTTGGATCCTCCTGACTAAGTGTACTTCCTTTTGTTTCTTCCGGAGGTCGTTTAGATCCTTCACCAATCGACTCACATTCCTTTTTATACGGATATATATTTTCAAAAAACTCAGCATTATCTGATTCTATAACCGTATTATTATGAATGTCGGGATTTTGTGATTTATGAACCAGAAATTGATATGGTTTACTTTTAGTCGCATATCCTATGAAAACAAAATTAACGGTTTTCGGTCCTATTTTTACCCTTTTGGGTTTAGGAACTTGCACTTTTGCCAAACACCCCCACACTTTAAAATAATTCAAGTTGGGCTTCCTTCCTTTCCATTTTTCATATGGAATGGATTGTGTTTTGTTATGGGGCACTCGATTTAATATTCAATTAGCCGTAAGAATGACTTCCCCCCAAAAGTTCTGTGGCAAACCAAAACTTATCAATAATGCGTTCATCATCTCCTTTAACGTACAATTCTTTCTTTCCGCAATCCCATTGGATTGGGGCGTGTATGGGGCCGTTGTTTGATGAATAATTCCATATTCTAAACATATTTCTTCAAAAGGAGATTCATATTCACCACCCCTATCACTTCTTATCATTTTTATTTTCTTGTTAAGTTGCGTTTCAACTTCACTTTTGTATTGCTTGAATGCGTCTATTGCTTCATCTTTACTATTAAGTAAGTAAATATAGCAATATCGAGTACTATCGTCAATAAAAGTTATGAAATACTTCTTGCCACCGCGAGATGGTATTGACTTCATGTCACAAATATCTGTTTGAATTAAGTATAAAGGATTTGAATTCCTTTCAACTGACTTATAGGGATGTTTAACATACTTATATTCCACACATACTTGACATTTTGATTTGTCGCATTCAAACTTAGGCAATACTTCCAAATTAATCATTTTTCGCAAGGTTTTATAATTGACATGACCCAAACGTACATGCCATAATTCATTTGACTCAAGTAAGTAAGACGAAGCTGAAATTTTATTATTGCTTTCAACAACCATTACATTAAGTTTGAAAAGGCCCTCAGTAAGGTAACCTTTTCCTACAAACATCTCATTCTTACTTATTACAACCTTGTCAGAAACAAATACACATTTAAAGCCATTCTTAACAAGAAGGCCAGTAGAGACTAAATTCTTCCTAATCTCAGGAACATGAAGGACGTTGTTCAAAGTCATCACTTTGCCGGAAGTCATTTTGAGAAATATCTTCCCACATCCTTCAATCTTCGCCTTTGAAGCATTTCCCATAGAAATCGTCTCATCGGGTCCAACAGGAGCATAAGTAGCAAAGGCTTCTTTAACAGCACAAACATGGCGAGTGGCTCCAGAATCAATCCACCACTCTTTAGGATTGCCCACCAAGTTGCATTCGGAAAGCATTGCACACAAGTCATCAACATCATCATGCTTTTCAACCATATTTGCTTGATCCTGCTTCTTGTCTTTCTTCGGAGCACGACACTCTGTAGATTTGTGTTCGATTTTGCCACAGTTGTATCAATTTCTACTGAACTGCTTCTTGCTTGGGTTGTATTTTGGTCCAGAAGCCTTCTTCCTCTTTTTGTTCTCTTCAACAATATTTGCTCCCATTATTGTTGAATTACCACGACCTCTCCTTTCAGCAGCTTTATTGTCCTCTTCGATTCTCAACCGAACAATGAGATCTTCAAGGGACATCTCCTTGCGTTTGTGTTTCAAATAATTTTTGAAGTCCTTTCACAACGGAGGCAACTTCTCAATCATCACGGCTACTTGAAAGGCCTCATTGATGACAAGACCTTCAATAAAAATTTTATTAGTAAACATAATAAAATTAATACTATCAATATTAGTATTAATTTTACTTTTACCTTCAGCAAGGAGATCGTGAATAATCACTTGCAATTCCTGGACTTGGGTAATAACAGACTTGCTATCTACCATCTTGTAGTCCAAAAACTTTGCAGCAACAAACTTCTTCAACCCGGCATCTTCAGTTTTGTATTTCTTTTCAAGCGCACTCCACAATTCTTTTGACGTTTCCACGCCACTGTAGACGTTATACAAAGCATCCTCCAGCCCGTTTAGAATATAATTCTTGCACAAAAAATCTGAATGCTTCCACGCCTCAATCACGAGAAAGCGTTCAGTTTCTGGAGTTTCATCTGATAGCACAGGAACATCTTCCTTGATGAACTTTTGGAGACTTAGAGTAGCCAAGTAGAAGAACATATTTTGCTGCCAGCGCTTGAAATCAATCCCGAAAAATTTTCTGGGTTTCTCAGCCGGTGCCAATGCTGCCGGTGTTGTTCGGCTCGTTGAGGCATTGACAGTTGCCATCGGAACAACTTGGTTTCCGTTGTCATTCATCATTTCTGTAAAAGAATATCACAAACGTTAAAATCACGTAGATTTTAATCTCCAATAGAGTACAAAACCACAAAGGTTCTACTCTCCAGAAACAGTGAATATAACACTAATATAGAAAAAATATTAAATTCCTTAAGTTTGTTAGTAATCTGTATTTGTAAAATAATTCTGGAGAAAATAAATAACATAAACAGAAATGTAAATGAAATAACAAGACCAATTCGAGCCAACTGAATTCACAGTGTTTCCTTAAGGAATTTAATCCCCTCCTAGTACCCAAGGTTATGGGTTATTTCCTCTCAGGATAGAACGAATTACACACTGGTGTAGTAGTACTTCAAACTTCAGTGTTTCAGCGAACACAAAGTTCGGTAGCAAATCACACTTACTGTATCTTTCTTTGAAGTTAAAAATATGCAGAAGGAAGGAGGAGAACTCAGAAATTAGTATGCAAAATCTGAGAGAATGAACTTGTATTTTTAGCTAAAGTTGGGTTGAAATCTGAAGAGGTGCAACTCTTCAGAATGATTGTTTTTGCAAAACAGTCATAGTATAAATGCCATGACATAATTGGCTATTTACTCAACAATAAAGAGGGAAAATTGAAGGGTAGCTAATTTTCTGTTACAAAAATAGAAAACTGAATATTGGATAACTGAAATGGATTTAGTATTGGTATTTATTTTAATATTAATATTTTGTTATTAAACCAAATATTTAATAACATTTCTGTTAATATTTACTATTAACAAATAAATTTGGTCCAAAAAATTAATCAATCAATCATTTGACCAAATCCGAATCCGAAGCCGAGCGACGACGACGACGCGAGGCTTGCCTTCTTCTCAACTCTTTATGAGCTAGAAGAAGATCAATTGCTTATATATCCATCAAAGATATTTTCCTCTTTCCATGTGGGACAATCAAGGAGGGAACCTCAAATATTACTCAAATATTTCATTTTTCCCTCCATTTCTCATTCACCCTATTTTAAGCTATTAATGCTTAAAAACCCAACATGCCCGACGTTCAAAACGTTAAATATTGAACACATTAAGTTTAAATCTTGAATCCAGATTTACCTGTAACGGCTCTTAAATCATCAGTCAAGTCCTTAACAAGTAGTGTATGCAGAGGCAGATGTAGAGTATATCCGTCAGGTTCATCTGAACCCAGTACTTTCGTCGCTGAGCATAAATTTATGTATAAAAGTTCATTAAAATTACAACAAATGGTAGGTCTGAACCCATAACTTTAAAAATACAATGTGTTCAATGCTAAAATCTTTAAAAATTGAACCTACAAAATCTAAATCCTGGATCCGCCTCTAAATATATGGCTTTTGAAACCAGAAAGAAAGATCTCATCATCTGAAATGTTTTCAACATGAGGAAGATTTATCCAAGTTGAATAAAAACTTTCACCAGCATTGAATATAACATTAAAAGCTCCAAACCTACGAGCATTTTCAGCTGTCCATGGAAAGAACAAGTCCGAAATGACACCAATCGGGCAATTATTTTGCAAGAACAAGATCGGACATGAGCTTAGTGAAGGTCGGTTTTGAGGAGGTAGTGGATTCAATGAATTGGACGAGGAGCCAGAGGCGGACTCAAGATTTTTACGCGATGGGGCACATTATTTTGCTCAACCAGTGCCCTCTAAAGGCTTTTAGTGTTAAGAGTGTCAAGTATTTTCAAGTTATATACATATACATATACAAGATTTATTGCCGAAACTCACGGGTCTAGTGACCCCTCACTATAACATATAGGTCTGCCTCCACAAGGAGCGGAAGTGGCAAGTTCTTGGCGGATTCAATGTTGGGAGGGAGGACATGGGACGAGCTATCGTAAGGGATTTCGAGGAAATGAACAAAGGAATGTGGTGAAATAGATGGACGTAGTTTCTTAATGTTGAGAGAAGTGGTGATAAAAGTTGTGGAGTGTCTTTTTTGTAGTATCGACTTATTAGTATGGATTTTTCAGCGTATATATTTACATACGTGACTCCATCATAATTCTTGATTTTTTAATGCTAGCTAGTCAATGCTTTTGAACAATGATACTTTGTTACAAATAATTGGTAGCTGTTCATTAAGACAAATCTTTATCAACTAGCACTAGTTTGAGGTGAACTAGCACTAGTTTGATGTCAACCTTTAGGAGTAATTCATCAAATTGGTTAAATCTAAAATAATAACATACTCTTTATTTAATACGATCCCACTATACATATCGATATACATAGAGATTCACCGACTACATTTCAGCCATCCAGTGATCCTGATCTATTTGAAAATTGCTAGAATTGATATATCCATATATCATATATCCTAGCTAATATGGGACAAATATTACGAACACAGCCGCATCAAGGGCATACGTATCTAGCAGTCAATGAAGCTAAGTGGGGGAAAACAAGAGAATCATAATTCGAACCATAACATAAAAGAAAAAGAAAAAAAAAGAAACGTTAGGTGCTTTTTTTCCTTCTAATTACTTTAAGTTTTGGTGAATAATATTATCCGATGCATGTACCTAATAAAATAGTCGAGGTGCGTGCAAGTTCATTCAAACATTGCATCATTAGAAACGAAATTATGAGCGTATGAAGGTTTGGAGGGTGGTTCCGTGCTCAAATTAGTGAAGATTGGACGTAATTTAAAACGTAATTAGCAATGGTAACTCAAAATTACGGTTTGAAAAGACATTTGAAGAAAATTGAAACAGATTTGAGCTTCGAGACATGTTTCTAATACAAACATCCGGGCGAAGTGCAAAAATACTTGATTTTCGGGCTGTGCAGGTTAAATATTTGGGATCCACAGTACTCTTTACTATGATAGTAGGATGACATGTTAATGCAAAGTATTATTGTAGCATCATCTTAATAATTTATAGATAGATATACACATTATTTTTTTATTTTTACCTATATACACGGTACAACTTCGAAAAGAAAATACACTAAACATGACTCCGCCACTATGGAGGCTATGAACAATTCTAATTCATAGCACAAAGTACAAATATCTTGCGAGCACACAATATATTAGTATTCACAAAATAAAGAGAAAGAGAAAAGAAAAGAGGAAATGTAGACAAGTAAAAACTAAAACCACCAAGGTTAAAGTAAATATTTAAAGGGGTATAATATAAGTTATATACTTATTTTTACGCCATTAGTGTATCGACCATGTCACATGGTTATTGAAGTACTATTTTTCGGATTACCAGATCATGCTTGTTACATACAGTAACTTGATATTATAAATAATTTAACCTCATGGTGTAAATTAATTATACACTTAAAAAGAGTCGAGTAGACTTCTGCAACATGTGTAGGTAGACAAACACCTGACCAAAATGTTAAACTATATTTTCCATTTTGGAATTGATACTCTGTTAAGAATATATTCACATGGTTTCCAAAACCTCTCTCTTATTAAGAATTATAAAAAGACTTGATAATGATAGCAGATCATAATTCAAGAAATTCAAAGAGATAAAGTTTAAAAACTTACTTCATGGCCTCTATATATCTTTATCCAAGAACTATACTCAAACTCTCTATATTTTCTCACACACACACACAGCTATAGTTTCTTCTATACACTCTTGTCAATGGCACAAAAAATAGAAAACATAGTAATGTTTTCATTAATGGCACAAGGCCATTTCATCCCCTTTTTAGCATTAGCTCTCAAACTAGAGCAAGAAAAGGTTATTCCATAACCTTCATCACCACCTCTCTCAATATCAAGAAACTCCGACCATCTATTCCACCACACTCCTTCATTCGTCTACTCGAAATCCCTTACGATAGCACATCGCATGGCCTCCCTCCCAACACTGAATCCACCGAGAATCTGCCACTTCTGCTCATCATCCGATTCCTTGAATCCACTCCGTCTCTCAAACCAGCCTTCACTAAAATCATGTCCAATCTTTTTCTTGAAGAAAATTGCTCTAGGCCACCACTTTGTGTCATTTCAGACATGTTCTTTTCATGGACAGCTAAAATTGCTCATACATTTGGAATTTTTCATGTTATATTCAATGCTGGTGGATGTTTTGGTATGGGGGCATATCATTCAACTTGGATAAATCTTCCTCATGTAGGAAAAAAATCAGACGATGAATATTTTCTTCCTGGTTTCAAAAACTGTAAGCTTCTTGTTAAAGAATTGACTGAAAATATTAGAGCCATTACAGGTAACAACAGATTCAGGGTCTAAACTCAATGGTTCAACTCTTAATATTCTTAGCAACAGAATATATTATACTATAGAAATTACGAAATATTAGTGTTTTTAACATATTACTATTATGTTTCTTACAGGACCTGTGTCATTTCGTCAGACCATGTATCAAGAATGGCTAGACACTGATGGTATGTTGTTTAATACAGTGGAGGAGATGGATTTGATGGGATTAGCTTATTATAGAAAGCAATTCTCTTGTCCAATATGGACAATAGGACCAATTGTCTCATCATTTGGTAGCAAAGCAAGAGCTAGAAAATCATCAGAAGCAGAAAGTATTTCAAAGATTTGTGCAAATTATCTTGACACCAAGTCTCCAAATTCAGTTCTTTATGTAGCATTTGGTTCTCAATGTACACTAACGGAGTCACAAACAGAGAACTTAGCCAGAGCACTTGAATCTAATGGGGTGAATTTCATATGGATAAATAAGAACTCATCAAATATTAATCAAGAAAATGAGTGGTTACCAAGAATTCAATATAGTAAAAAAGGACTTATAGTCCAACAATGGGCACCACAAATGGAGATTTTGTCACATAAATCAATTGGCGGCTTTTTGAGTCATTGTGGATGGAATTCAGTAATGGAAGCTCTTACAAATGGAGATTTTTCCACATAAATCAATTGGCGGCTTTTTGAGTCATTGTGGATGGAATTCAGTAATGGAAGCTCTTACAAATGGAGTTCCAATTCTTGGATGACCAATGGGAGCAGAGCAGTCTTTTAATGCAAAGATGTTAGAGGAAGAGCTTAAAGTTTGTGTTAGAATAATGGCTAGTGGAGTAGTAATTAGCTCTGATATAAAGCATGAGGAGATAATGAAGAAAATTGAGATTCTTATGAAGAAAACACAAGGAAAGGAGATGAGAAAGAGAGCTTTAATGGTGAAAGAGATGATTCACAGTGCTTCTATTACTACTAAAGAAGGTTTAAAGGGTTCTTCAGTAATAGCCATGGATGAGTTTCTTAATGCTGCATTTTGTATGAGGAAGAACATTTTCGGATCACCAGAAAAACTGTTACATGCATTAATAGTATAGAGTTTTTTTTTAATCAATATTTGTTCTATTTTTTGTTTATTATTAATGTAATTCATCAAAAAACCTATTTTTCTTTTCATGTTTTCATTCTTATGATCTGATTTATATCTGTGTTGTCAAAGGCGCGTTTAAAGCGCGCTTAAGTCTTGAAGTGAGGCTCAAAACATGTTGAGTGCTTCGCCTCCCTTAGTGGGCATTTTAGTGTCTGTTAGCAATCCGTATTTGTAAAACAATTCTGGAGAAAATAAAATAACATAAACAGAAATTTAAACGAAATTAAAAACCAATTCGAGCCCACTGANTAATCCGAGCCCACTGAATTCACAGTGTTTCCTTAAGGAATTTAATCCCCTCCTAGTACCCAAGGTTATGGATTATTTCCTCCCAGGATAGAACGAATTACACACTGGTGTAGTGGTACTTCAAACCCCAGTGTTTCAGCGAACACAAAGTTCGGTAGTAAATCACACTTATTGTTGCTTTCTTTGAAGTTAAAAATATGCAGAAAGAAGGAGGAGAACTCAGAAATTAGTATGTAAAATCTGAGAGAATGGACTTGTATTTATAGCCAAAGTTGGGCGGAAATCTGAAGAGGTGCAACTCTTCAAAATGAGTGTTTTTGCAAAACGGCCATAGAATAAATGACATGACATAATTGTCTATTTACTCAACAATAAAGAGCGAAAATTGAAGGGTAGTTAATTTTCTGTTACAAAAACAGAAAACTAAAAATTGGATTTAATATTAGTATTTATTTTAATATTAATATTTTGTTATTAAACCAAATATTTAAAAAATATAAAAGTAAGTACACAGTAGAGGTGGACCCAGAATTTAAAGGTCATGGCGTATTTTTGGATTTAACCAAAATTTGCTTTGTATATAGGGTGTCCGCTACTAATATATCACTATTTTCTGAAGACATGTACATGCATATAGGAAATTTTTGTCGGACTTTACGGGTGCTGGTAACCCTTCTTGATATATCATAAGTGTGCCTCTGGACCTGGGTACACGAAGAATCTAAAGGGACTCAAGATGTAATAAATATACAACAATAATCACATGCCCGGTATATTCCCACAATGTGGGGGTCCGGGAAGGATAATGTGTATGCAGGTCTTAATCTTACCCTGTGGAGGTATATAATAAATAGGAAAATGCATAAGTACCTCCATGTCCTATACCCGGATTCCCAACTACACATTTTACCTTTGCGGGATTTTTATTACCCTCCTAAACTATTTTAAAGTAGAATAAATTCACCCTTAAAACACCACAACCAGATTTCTGTTAGGCGGTGAACCACATCTGCTTGACACGTGGTATTTCATTAAATTTTTATTTATTTCTTATTCTCTATGATAGAATTTGATGGTCCACCAGACTAATAGAGACCATGTTCTCTATTAGTTTTCACAGATTATACATACACAACAGAATGTAAATAACTATAAGAACTTTTACATAGAAATTTTCCAGCTCAACGGGATTAAAAATCACGACCTACACTTGTAGGATTTCAACTTCACTACTGAGAAACTTTTAGATTACAACCTATGTAACCTAGGAATTAACAACTTAATCCCTCACTAACTTGTAACACACATGTTACAAGCCACTTTGTAATACTCCTATTACAAAGACTTCACAATATGACCAACTCTAGCCACGACACAACACTGAAGTTTATGATTTACAAGGGTTTCCTAATCAATTCTTCTAAACAATATAAGTAGGAATTACCACGGAAGGACTAATACAAAGTTACAACTCTACTAAGGACATACAAAGACTTGATATGGGAACTGGTCCGTAGCAGGGCCGTACTTTGTTCTTGATGCACTGGAGAATCATTGTTCTTGACAATCAATCACGTGGAGTGCTTGAGTAAATTCTCCAGTGTTCAAGTGATGTTTTTGTATTGGATTAATGTTAATATAACATTGATGACATCACTTGAATGATGTAAGCACTTTATGGTACAAGGTCCTTCCCAATGGAAATGACTACTGCACTGTGATGTACTGTTTGCGTGTACAGTGCAGTCAGTCACTTTCCAGTTGTGGAGAGTTGACTTAGTACAGTCACCAGGGGAACCTAAGATCATCTCTTCCCCGTGTTGATTCTTTAACTTCTGAAGTTCTGACAACTATCTCTAGCTTGAGTCGAGTTGTTTTCATGCGCTTGAGAATGTGTACCAAAAGTGAATCAAGTTCCTTATCTGGTTCTTGACAATAAGTTTGTTAGATCATCAAAAAATAAACCGAAGGTACTTATAACCTATCAATTTCCCTTTTTGATGATGATAAACTTATAATTGAAAATCATGCAAAGAACCACAAAAACCAGCTACTGCACCAGGAACCTCACAGAGTTCCCCTTGAGTTTCTATTTCCCCCTTAATCTGTGCACGTTATTATTCAATTGTGCAAAATTATCCCCCCTTTTTCCATCATTAAAAGCACAGAACAAGTAGAAAGAATAAAGAAGTCAAGTGTGGTTAACTCATGCCACTTGTGCGCACACGACGTGATAGAAAACAGAGACAAATGAGCAATAACATTGATACCAAAAGGGAAAGACTTGCATTAACCGAATTTGTACTGTTACAGGCGGGAGCAGAATCATTGTTACCATCCACAAAATAAAAATAAAAACAAAATAAGTACCAAAACAAACATCATCAAAACAAACTTGAAAGAGAGACACTGAAAACTAGACATTGAGGGGACATCTTTTAAGGGGCACTGGAGGAAGATGGCTTGGAAGAGGCGGCAAGGGTTTTGAGGACAAGATCCATCCGAGCATTTGCGGACATTTGCTCATTGAGAAGTTTCTCCTTTAGGTCCTCAACCTGTTTCCTGAGCTTAGTATTTTCCTTTGTCAGCCGGGCAACCTCTGAATTTTAAGAACTGGTTTAACCCGGTGCCTCTTGTGCTTGACTAAGCTGAGTCTCCAAAATAGCATTCCTAGCCTTCAACTTCCTTATCTTCTCTGTAGCGCTATTTAGGGCATTAATTAGCTGAGAGATAGTTGAGGTGCTTCTGACTCCTCTAACCTTGTCGATGAATTCACACTCTTCCAGGGTGGTCTTAGAGAAGGTCTGCTTCTTTGTACCCACCTTGACCTGTCCTAAAGGCACCTTAAAGAACTTGAACACCTTTGTGAGGAGGAACCCGTAAGGGAGCCCATGGTTGCCGTCCTTAAAATCTGCCACCTTTTGCATGTGATCAATCATGATCCTAGGCAGATTGATAGTTGTGAAACTATACAGGGCTTCCATAAAGACTAACTCACTATGTCCACACCATTTACCAAGGCATAAATATGATCACTTTCAATCGTGAAGAGGTCTGTCGCACCTCCTCCTCATATACCTTGGGTGCATCAACTGTGAACAGATGTTTCCACCGCTGGAACTCACATATTTCTAACAACTGTCTCATCCCAGCCATCACCATAATCTCAGGGGAAAACGTGGAGCCCCACAACACCTTTTGATGTCTCAGCTTATCCTTTCCAGAACTTTCACCACTTTTGGCTTTTTGGAGGAACCGAGTTCCTCATCATCATCCAACTTCCTTTTTACTGACTTGCGAATGGACTGACCTTTTTCTACAGACTTTGCATGCATATGCTCACTAGAAACTTCCACTTCTTCATTATCCAACTTGTCACTACTCACTTTCACTTCTTTGTCACCAGAACTCTTTACAAACTTTTCACTGGAGGTAGCATCAGCACTCTTATCAGGACTCTCAACACTTACATAAGTGTGCTTGTTAGGTTTAGAGAGAGAGTGCTTCTGCCTCAAGGTCTTGCGAGTTAAGGAACTAGGTTCCTCTTCAGCTTCCCCATCAACAGCAACCACAGGAATATCCTTGTCTGCTACAACTTTTCCATCATTGACCAACTTTCTCTTTCTTTGACTCCTATGACTTTTCTTGGGAGCAAACTCTAGAGCCTCCTTTTTTTCCAACCGTGTAGTGGGTCGCTAGGGAGGTGGCTCTGGAGTTGCCACTGGCTTCCTAACCCTGATAAAACTGCTAATCACCATATCATATAGGTCCTCTTCACTGTCAGACTTCATCTCCGGTACCACCATATTCAGGGGCTCAACATAGAAGTGAGGGGAATGAGAAGGATTAACACTAACCTGGGGTAATGATTCCTGACCTGGATCCTCCGGGGAGGGATCAGGTCCATCATGTGGAACCCTAGTAGCATTATCTTGTGCCGGATGTTCAAATGGCACAAGTGCTCACTCTTCTATTGTGGGCTGAGGCTCTTCCCCTCGAGGCTTAAACCCATGTACCTTCTTCAACAACCTCCACCTTAGAAGAGATGGATAGCATATTATCTATTGCCTCCCTCTCTTGAGGTTCCATAGAAATTGCAGTAGAGGGAGCATAGATAATTGTAGAATCGCAACCTGTCAAGGTTGTCTCACGTTTTCCTGGACTGATCGCTGGGAGGTCACTAGAGGGATCTTCCATGGAAGAAGACGATGTTCCCTGATTTTCCTATTGAACCAAATCTCCATGTTTACCCTGTTCACTTTGCTTTACCGGTGAGGCTGGAGAAAGACTGACATTCTCAAGCTTGTTCGACTCTTTGTGACTTTGATGAGGACCAGAATCTGAGTGGGTAGAAGGAGGAGTAGAATGTGGAGGGGACTCTGCTATAGGGTTATGACTAAAGATGGTGGTCGGAGAGGAGTCTACCGATGGAGTTTTGACAGATGTGGACTCAATGGGGTTAACATCAGGTACACTAGGGGTTATTCAATTTTCAGACATGGTAAGATTTTACTAGAGATGCTTTGAGAGTTGGGAAGAGAGAAGATAAAGAAGAAGTTTGAATTTGGAAGTAAAGGGTTGTGAGGTTGATGGATGTATTTATGAAAGTTAAGGGGCCGGTTCTGAAATGGCGACAATTGCTTGGGGAGTTGGGTCATTTAGTGGTAGGTGAAACGTTTTGAGTGAAAAGATGCAAAATAAAGAGACTGAAAAGCTAATTATGTGGAATTTTTTTTGTCCATTTTAAATTGTGTATGCGAGAAAAAGGAAGCTACTAACCTGTGTCATGAGAACCAGGTTCCTTGACAGGTCTTGCAAGTGAGCTTAACCCCTTTTACCGGTATGTACTACATCAGTTGCTCTGTAATCATCATGCGTGTCTACCTGTAACGATATAGAAGTGAGTTATACTTGGCCAGAAAACACTTTAGCTAGTTTTACTTGCATGTGACTTTCATAGCCACTTATTGGGAACCAGGTCCTCAGTTGGGTTTTATCAACCCCAGTGCCAGGTGATTTCTTTCAAAATGTTCTCTGCTCAGGGCTTTGGTGAAGATGTCTACAATTTGATCTTCAGTGCTGCAAAACTTCATACAAATAAGCCCCTTTTCAACGTTGTCCCTGAAGAAGTGGTGGCGTACATCAATGTTCTTGGTCCTCTTGCGTTGGAATGGATATTTGGCCATGTTGAGTGCACTTGTATTGTCACACAAGAGGTACACAATCAGTGTACACCCCAAATTCTTCTAGTTGATGTTCGATCCACAGCAATTGAGCACAACAAGAAACAACTGCTACATATTCTGCTTCATATGTTGAGAGTGCCACTGAGTTTTGCTTCCATGTACCCCATGAGATAAGACAGGAACCCAAAAAATGTGCCATTCCAGACGTGCTTTTCCTGTCCACCAGATAACCTGCATAATCAGCATCAGCATACCCAATATGATCAAAATTATCACCTGAAGGGTAGTAGAGAACTAGGTCCTGTGTTCCTTTAAGATATCTCAAAATTCTTTTAGCTGCCTTCAGATGAGATTCCTTTGGATTTGACTGGAACCTTGCACAAAGACCCACGCTGAAAACAATGTCTGGTCTGCTTGCAGTCAGATACATGAGTGATCCAATGATGCCTCTATACATGGTTCGATTTACAAGAGAACCGGGTTCATTCATGTCAAGATGCGTAGCTGTGGCAATGGGAGTGTCGATCACTTTTGGTGCTTCCATGTCAAATCTTTTCTTTTCGGAAGCTCCTTGATGTACTTATGCTGGCTTATCAATGTTCCCTTTGTGGACTGCTTTACTTGAAGTCCCAAGAAGAAATTTAATTATCCCATCGTGCTCATCTCAAACTCACTCCTCATGAGTTTTGCAAATTCTTCACATAGAGAGTTAGCTGTGGCTCCAAAAATGATGATGTCATCATATACTTGAACAATGAGCAGGTTCCTCCCTCGTTTATTCATAAAAAGAGTTGTTAATTTTTTCTCTTGTAAAACCATTTTCTAAAAGAATCTTTGATAACCTTTCATTCCAAGCTCGAGGAGCCTGCTTTAACTCATACAATGCCTTGTCCATCTTGAACACATGCTCAGGATGCTCGTGACACTCAAATCCAGGTGGTTGCTTGACATAAACTTCTTCTTTGAGGAAGCCATTCAGAAATGCACTTTTGACATCTATTTGGAATAGTGTGAATTCCATATGAGATGCAAAGGCAATAAGAATTCTGATATCCTCCATTCGAGCAAGTGGAGCAAAATGTCTCGTCATAATCAATTCCTTCTTTATGATTGTAGCCTTGAACTACAAGCCTTGCCTTGTTTCTTGTTGTATTCCCAAACTCATCAAGTTTGTTCCTGAATACCCACCTGGTCCATATGATGGTACGATCTGCAGTTCTAGGAGCCAGGTGCCATACCTTGTTTCTCTCAAATTGATGTAGCTCCTATTGCATGGTTGTGATCTAGTCTGCATCTTTCAGTGCTTCTTTGATATTTATGGGTTCAATTTGGGAAAGAAAGGCTGAAAAGGCAAGTGAATTTATGGCTTTTGATCTTGTTTGAACTCCTGAATCAAGTGGGGGTGATTATGTTGGCAAGAGGATGTGATCTTTTGTGCTTCCAGTTTGGTATTTGAATCACATTGGTAGAGGAACTGAGTATGCCTAACTGAGTTTCTTGGACGCTTCTTTCTTAAGCAAGTGGAGTACTTTGAACTTCATCAACTACTCTATTTTCAGCTTCAATTGTTGTGATTGTGGAATCAGGTTCTTCTCCAATGGATGGAGAAGTAGTTGTATCATCTTCACTGTATTCCTTGACATGGCTCATCATGTTAGCCTTCCCATTTGCCATGTCAATAACTTCACCTGGAACCAATAAGGGTTCTCCATCTTGATCATCGTTCTTGTCCTTTTCAAAAGGCTTAAGCCCCCATTTTAGGGACGAAGTGTCCTAACCACTTCCAAAAACCAAAAAGAAGCCTCCCGGCAAGACACAATAGCAGAAATAGATACGGGGAAAGTAGTTAATAGGGGATCGGGACTATACCTGCCAAGACGACCAGCCGGGTCGTCACATCCTCCCCCTCTTAAAATAATCGTTCGTCCTCGAACGAGTATAGAGACATACCTGAAGCTGTGAAAAGATGAGGATAACGACTGCGCATATCCTGCTCGGTCTCCCAAGTTGCCTCCTCGACAGACTGACCCCTCCACAGAACCTTTACTGAAGAAATATTGTTTGACCTGAGCTTTCTGACCTGCCTGTCCAAAATAGCCACTGGCTCCTCCACATAAGATAGATCCTTATTCAACTGGACTGAGCTGAAATCCAATACATGAGCCGGATCACCGTGATACTTCCGGAGCATAGAAATATGGAATACCGGATGAACCCCTTCTAGGGTGTGGAAGTTTATATTTTACTGTTCTTCGTTTAACTGGTGAGTTACTGGACTTTGTAGTTTCATCCCTATGTATCTGTAATTTGCACATGTTTTCACTTCTGAAGTTTGTTAGCTTAATGTATTTTCAAGGTTGTTTTGTGTGCAATTATATTTGCTTCACTTCAATTTTAGGCCTCTTTAACTTTTAGCTTCATAATATTGATAGTTTGAAGCATGCCTAAACCTAATTCGAGTAAATTAGATTCTTTTCACTATCTTTACACTTGTTAGCATCTTTTGGTGTTTAATTTTGTCTTAGGCTATCAATCTTGTTATTTGAACATGATTTACCTGCATGATTTGTGCTCTCTCTTTAGTTAGCTGGTCAATTGTATTCAAAACATGAATGTTTACACTCACTACATGGCACAAGTCTATTTTCCTATACTATTCTGAATTTCTGTGGTGATAGCTTGCCTATGTAGCATGTTTTGATCATGTTCTCTATCAGTATTCCCCTTAGCATGTTTTGACTCCCTAATTCACCAGTAGTTGTGATATGCTTTTATCATGTCTAAATGTTGTTCTGCTGCCAAATTAGTATGACTATTTCATAGCATTAGGACTTACCCTTAGCATAAGTTGGACCTTTTCCTTTATTATGAATTTGTGTATGCTACCTTCACCAATCCTGCAAACCTGTTCTAAAGCCCAGGGCCTGTTTGATAATCTTCTCTATGTGCTCAACTTGACTATGTTTGTACCCCATCAATTTTGTCTTTCAACCTTGGTTTACTATCCTTCACTTGTCATCTGGGCTCTCTTGGGTTCTCATTCTTAGTCGGCTGAAAGCCAAGGCTACCTAGGTTCTATCATTGACCTCCCTAGTGTGAGCACTGCTCGGGGACCAATTGAGACCCTTGTGAACTTTGACAGAATAGGACTTGGTCCTTAGTCATTCCCTGAATCTTAAACTACTCTTATTCATCCCACTTTATCCTGTTATCTGGTGTACACCTGAATTGGTTGATTTAAATAGTGCAATACTTGGCACCATGGTCAAATGAACCATGGATTTTGGGGTCATGTGTTGAATATGGATCCTTATTAGAGGCCTGGCTATGCTGTGTGAGAATTACTAAAGGCCCAGATAGTGTTGGGTATTCTATTGGGCATGCTGAAGGCTTATTGTCATCATTTGTGTAATACTTTGATCTTATTCATTATTGGGCCTATAACAACTTTTGTATAAACGATTGGAGTGTTAGTAAAAAGGGAATTGGGGAGAATTTAATACTTGCATGCAAAATGGGTAGATAATATGCCTATAGGACTTGGTAATTTATTTGTTATATGTGTTGTTCAACTACTATGTACACTACAGAAACCATGCCATTAGAGGAAGCGCACACACACACACACACACACATGTTGTCTGCTAGCAAACATAAAATGCTACAATTCCGTTTATTGCTATGTGTTATTAGAAAACATGCATATAGGAACTAGCTGTCATTGATGTTTCTTTCAATTCTCATCGCTTACTAGCAATCATGCCTAAAGGATTCCAATTATTCTACTTGGCGTTGTTCACCTAGAAATTATGCCTATAGGATTAAGATATGACAATAAAATAAGCCTTAAGTATTATGCATTAGAGATCCTGCCTATAGGGAATAATTGCTCGCTATAATTTGTTAATGCTAAACGACTCGAACATTGTTTTACGTCACTGTTAGAAAGCATGAATAATTCTGGGACTTCTCCCAGCAGATTTTGTTATATTCAGCTGCGTAGACCACTTAGGCATAACACATATAGGGTTAATAACTTACAACTTGCGATTTCAATAATCAACTTGTAATGCCTGAATAATTTTGTCTATGAGCAATATCCTGCATCTGAAACTGCCCAGATACCTTTGATTCAAAGCCACCAAGAAATCATGTCTATAGATTTTAGGTTCTGGATTATGAAAACCTCCTAATTTGCATATGTGTTTGCGTGCATTTGTTGTTTAAGTGCGGAGGTCAATGTGAGCCTCTAATTGTCTTTACATGAAGTCCTTGTGTGTTTTTGCTTGTCGCCTAGCTTTTTATTTTTTGAGCAGTCTAGAACCATCCAAATAGAGGTCCAAAACCTCATGGACCATAGGTATGGGACGGGTAGTGATAGCGTAGGGCACAACTTAGAATTGAATTAGAATGTTTTTAGGTAAACAACTTTAACATAGTAATCGGGTAGCAGGAGATGATAGTCTATGCCCGCAGAATAATATGAGTAATACCCTATCCCAAGGGAGTTACGAAATATTATTTATGTTGCACGAGGTGATCCTTTAGGCTAAAAAAGTTAGGACCCCCCTTTCTTTCTTTCTAGTAGAATTAAAATAGTTGTATCTCTATATTCACATTAAGATCTTCGTAATAAAATTCGTAGATTTTAGTACTCTCTTGCTTATTTGATCACGTAGAACTAATCCACATAATTTGAGTTCGGTCAGGACCCACAGTTGTGGACCTCAAGGAGTGCCTAACACCTTCTCTTTGAGGTAACTTGAGCCATTACCCGATCTTTGGTGGCATTGACTAGTTAAACCAGAGTCATTTGCAAATAGGTTCCCTAACGCACCTTAAGAATCGTTAGGCGGATACTCTCTTCTTTTAATACCCATTTAAAAGAGTTTTCACATGCTGAAACCCAATTTCGCGAGTAAACAGGGCGCGGCAGTGCGTTCGGGAGGTTGTTTATGAGACTGCCTTACTTTTTAGTGGCCTCGGCTTTCAGCCAGCCAAAACAGAATAGAGAAGAAGAGAGTAACCAAAAACCCTAATTTTAGTGAAGAAATATCGATTCAAAGTCTGTCCCAAGAAGGGAAATGAGGGGGTTTATATAGCAGTCAAAAGTTGAACGAACATATATGGAAACAAATTTAATCAATAACAAATAAGGAAAGAAAACCAAGCAAAATCAGTTCAAAATCAATTTAAGAGAGAAATCCGGTATACCCTAGTTTTTTAGGAAAAGTGTAAATCAACAGATTTCCAAACGAAATCGGACTCACATAATATGGTATTGAACTATGTAGACAAAATAATGCTCAAAATCAAAGATTCGAGCCTCTTTTTGTTCAATTTCGGAGATTATTGCTTGCCATATTTAGACAAACACTTAGGTAACACCACAAACGGATAACCAGTACCAGAAAGACTCGAATATGGCATGAAAATTATAGTCGAGTCCTATTAGGAGAGGAATTAAGTAAGGCGGCTAGGGTTTAGTGAAGAGGAGAGACAGAGAGAATAGAGGCAGCGGGTTAGAGGGAATGGAGGATTAGGGTTTGGGGTTGGGTAATTAAAAGGGGTAGGTTAATTGTGGGTCGTTGATCTTAGAGATCAACGGCCAAGATTTTAAAAAGGGGCTGGGGCAGGTTAATTAAACGGGTACCTACCGGGTTTATTAAATGGGTGTTTGGTTTGGGCTTCTGATGAGTGAGTGGAGTGGGTCAAAGGTTTGGGCCTAATTTGGTCCATAAATAGCCTTGTATTGGGCTATAAAATAAGTATGTGAAATTATTTTTAAAATAATTCATAAAAGAGATTAATAAATAATAAAAACATCATTTATGAAGTAAAATGATTTAGAACACTAGCTTGACATTATAAAAATATAAAAAAAATTCTTTTTAGCACACATAATACAAGAAAATATAATTATGTATAGAATATAGGCTATTCTTCGTAAAATTATGTAAATAGCCTAAAAATACGAAATATAATTATATAAAATAAAGTAAAATATTATGAAGCATATATATATAGATGTAGAATAATAAAATGGATGATTGAGTCTTTACAAAAATAATTTAAAGGATAATTTATAAATATTGAATGATTTAAATGCAAGAAAAATTAATTTTGAAGTTTATAAAATTATGGGAAAATGTTTGCATAAATCTTGTAAATTAAATAATAATGCAAAATGATATTTTGAAAGTATATATATTATTTAATAATATATGAGGGCAAAATTGGGTACAAACACACGTTGCAACACCTCAAACGGACCAATGTACCTCGGGTTCAGCTTTCCCTTCTTCCCGAACCTCATAACGCCCTTCATAGGCTATCTCTCTTCATCCGCCTCCACCAGTACTGCTGTCTCAGATCCTGATACATCTTTGCGGCATCCGATGGATGGAATACCGCGAGCTGTGGGCCTCTGCTAATATCAACTCTCGTATCCCATCCACATTGGGCATGCAAATACGGCCCTGCATCCTCATAACTCCGTCATCACCAATAGTAACATCTCTGGCATCACCTCGACGGACCTTCTCCTGAAGAACTAACAAATGCCGGTCATCATACTGGCATGCTCTAATCTGATCATAAAGAGAAGACCGGGAAGCAATGCTAACTAACACCCGCAGAGGCTCTGATAAATCCAATCTCACCAACTGACCCGCTAAAGCCTGAACATCAAGTGCTAAAAGGTCGCTCTTCTTCTGAAAGGTAAGCTAGAATCCCCAAACTCTCGGCTCTACGACTCAAGGCATCGGCCACTACATTGGCCTTCCCCGGATGATATAAAATAGTGAGGTCATAATCCTTGAGAATCTCTAACCACCTTCTCTGGCGAAAATTCAATTCCTTATGCCTCAGCAGATACTGCAAGCTACGATGATCAGTGAAAATCTCACACTGCACCCCATACAAATAATGCCGCCAAATCTTCAAGGCATGAACAATGGCAACTAACTCAAGATCGTGCACTAGATAATTCTTATCGTGCACCTTCAATATTCTAGACGCGTAGGCAATCACCCTACTATCCTGCATCAACACCGCTCCCAAGCCAACTCTAGAAGCATCATAGTAGACTGTATTAGAACCCGAACCAGTAGGCAAAACCAATACCGGAGCTGTGGTCAATGCTGACTTGAGCTTCTAAAAGCTCTCCTCACACTCATCAGACCATCTGAATGGAGCACCCTTCTGGGTCAATCTGGTCAAAGGTGAAGCAATAAAAGAGAATCCTTCCACAAAGCGACTGTAATAACCTACGAAACCAAGGAAAATCCTAATCTCTATTGTTGAGGATAGTCTGGTACAACTATGCACTGCCTCAATCTTCTTCGGATCAACATGAATACCCCCACTAGACACCACGTGCCCCAAGAAAGCTACTAAACCAAGCCAAAACTCACACTTGGAGAATCCTCCCTCAATCTCTGCAACACAACTCTCAAATGTTGAGCATGCTCCTCCGGGCTACGAGAATACACCAGGATGTCATCAATGAACACAATGACGAAAGAATCAAGGTAAGGCTGAAACACGCTGTTCATCAATTGCATGAACGCGGCTGGGGCATTAGTCAACCCAAATGACATAACCAGAAATTCATAATGACCATATATGGTCTTGAAATCAGTCTTCGGAATGTTAGAATCCCGAATCTTCAGCTGATGATACCCGGATCTCAAATCAATCTTAGAGAACACTCTAGCTCCCCGAAGCTGATCAAACAAGTATCAATACGGGGCAAAGGATTTTGGTTCTTCACCGTAACCTTATTCAGCTACCTATAATCAATACACATGCGCATGGAGCCATCCTTCTTTTTCACAAACAACACCGGTGCACCCCAAGATGACACACTAGGCCGAATGAACCTTTTATCTAAGAGTTCCTGAAGCTGCTCTTTAAACTCCTTCAACTCCGCTGGTGCCATTCGATAAGGTGGAGTGGAGACAGGCTGGGTGCCTGGCACCAGGTCATTACCAAAATCAATGTCCCTGTCAGGTGGCATGCCTGGCAGGTCTGCAGGGAATACGTCCGGAAAATCACGGACCACAGGAACAGAATCAACAGAAGGAGTCTCACTACTAACATCCCTCACAAAAGCAAGATAAGATTCACATCCTTTCCCAACCATACGCTGAGCCTTCAAATAAGAAATCACTCTGTTAGGCACATGCTCTATAGACCCTCTCTACTCAACTCTCGGAACTCCAGGCATAGCTAGGGTCACGGTCTTAGCGTGACAATCAAGATAGCATGACATGGGGATAACCAATCCATGCCCAATATCACATAAAAATCAACCATACTGAGTAACATCAAGTCCACTCGGGTCTCCAGACCCCCAGTAGATATAACACAGGATTGAAACACACGGTCCACAACAATAGTATCTCCTACCGGAGTCGAAACATGAACATACCTAACTAAAGACTCACGGGGCATATTCAAAAAGTGAGAAAAATACGACGAAACATAAGAGTATGTGGAACCAGGGTCAAATAGCCAAAGCATCACAGTGACAAACTGAGATAGTACATGTACTCACCGCATCAGACGCCATAGCATAGAGCCTAGCCGGAAGTGCATAGACACGTGGATGGCCTCTATCTGCTCGACCTCCCCTCTAGGGCGGCCTCTAGCTGCCTGACCACCACCACTAGCTGCCTGGGTGGGTGGTGAAGTGACTGGGGCTGATGTCGAGGGCTGAATCCTCTGCTGAGATGAACTACCAGAACGACGAGGACACTGCCTCCACACATGTCCAAACTCTTCACACTCGAAACAACTACCTGGAGCTGGAGATGGGGACTGAAGAGAACCCCTGCCACCATGATAATCACAGAATGAACCATGCATAGAAGAACCCTGATATGATGATGCTCTAGATGAGCTTTGAGCTGGAAGGGCACTAAAAGATGAACGTCCCGGATGAGAGCTGCGGGGACCCTGCCCCGAAGATGCGCCACTATAAGCTGGGCGAACTGGCTGAGGAGGTCTAAATGGGCGACCTATACTGTGCTGAAACTGCCCCCTGGAAGGGGCACCACTGAAGCTACCTGATCCTCGAGGCCTCTTGGCCTCCCTCTCCTCATACTCCTGCCTGCGAACTGTCTTAATATCCCGAGCAATGTCAACAACCTGCTCAAATGTAGCTCCAGAAACTCTCTCCCTGGTCATCAAAATCCAAAGTTGATACGTGAGACCATCTACAAACCTCCTGATCCTCTCCCTATCAGTAGGGACTAACTTAGAAGCATGTCTAGACAACTCGGAAAACCGCATCTCATATTGAGTAACTGACAACTCTCCCTGGAGCAGCTGCTCAAACTGCCTGCACTGCTCCTCTCTGTGGGACTGAGGAACGTACTTTTCCAAAAAGATCGTGGAGAACTGCTGCCAGGTGAGGGGTGTGGAACCAACCGGCTTACGCCTCTCAAATGCCTCCCACCAAGTGAAAGCAGTACTAGCAAACTGAAATGTAGCAAACGAGACCCCACTGGTCTCCAAAATACCAGCAGTACAGAGTATCCTCTGGAACTTATCCAGTAAACCTTAGGCATCCTCACCCTCTGTGCCGCTAAAAGTTGGAGACTGAAGCCTACTGAACCTCTCCATCCTGCGCTGCTCATCCTCGGGCATAGCTGGGACCACATAGTTCTGAACTGGGGCAACCGGCTGGGCTGGGACTACCCACGGCGCCTGAAAACCCTGTGCAGCCTGCTCAGGTGTCTGGGCAGCTGGAGTCTGAGTGCCTCCACCGACCTGAGATGTAGCGGCAGTAGTAGACATAGCAACTGCCTGAGCCAAACTGGGACACACTGTTAGAATCTGAGCCAGGGTCTCCTGAAGACCCGGAATGACAATAGGCACTGCCGGTGCCTAAGCCTGTCCCGCTGGAGCACCCTCGGCGGGAACCTGCTCCTGAATAGTAGGGGGATCTCCTGGTACTGTCCTGGCTGCTACACGGGCTGGTTCCCTAACTCCACCACGACCTCGACCCCTTGTGGGTATGGCTGGTGTCTGGTCACCCTGATTAGAAGTGCGTGTCCTCACCATCTGTGAGAGAATGAAACAACAAGAGTTTAGATTTCAAGAACCAATAGAATGGCACGAAAAAGTTCAAGAAAATGAGATTTTCCTAAGAGTTCTGTAGCTGCTCGAAGATAAGTACAGACATCTCCGTACCGATCCGGAAGAATCTACTAAACCTGCTCATGACCGTTGAGTCCTATGTAACCTAGTGCTCCAATACCAACTTTTCACGACCTCAAATCCTAACAGGTCGTGATGGAGCCTATCGTGGAACTAGGCTAGCCAACCATCACATAACTACACATTTGTTTTAATATAATTCCTCACAAGATCAATAATAACCAACAACAGAGTATTAAGTATAAAAATTTCTCTAAGTCCTTAGAGCAAACATAATATAAACTAACAGTCTAAACAATCTCCCAAGACTGGAGTCAACCGATCACGAGCATCTAAGAATTACACTAACTCTGCTAATGTCATAAACAATGTCTAGGAATAAAATACTAATACTAATAAAGGAAGGGAAATGAAGAAGATGCAGACGCTGAACAGCTACCTCGAAATCCCAAATCTGATATCGAATGAACGCAAGTGACTACTGCTCAGAACCAGTACCTGTATCTGCACACAGAGGTGCAGGGAGTAATGATGAGTACACCAACTCAGTAGTAATGAAAATAATTCATAGTCTAAAGAATAAGAAACACACAGCAACAAATACACCAATCCACAAAACAGTAAAATGCCAAGTCCCAATAAAGTGTACATAAGTTCGAAAACCAATTTCCATAAACATCCTTTGAACAAGTATATTTTCAAATGTTTCTCAGTAAAACTCCAAAAAATATCAGTTTGAAAGATGAAATGAATCATAATCAAAACTCAGTAAAATATCATTATAAATTGCCCCTCGTGCGAAATCATCACTCAGAAATATTCCCTCGGAACCTCACCATCACTCAGCATCAGCCACTCGGGCAACCTCACTGTCACTCATGCCTCCCAATCACTCATCACTCGGCACTCGCACTCACTAGGTACCTGCACGCCCCACACTCATCATCCAGTGTGTGCGTCACTCCAAAACCGTAAAAGGATGCAAAGTCCGGGGTTTCATACCCTCAGGACAGGATTTAAAGACATTACTTACCTCAAACTAGCCCGAAAAGCTACTCTACAACACGCTTTCCCCTCGAATCAACTTCCGAGTGCTCCAAATCTATCAAGTTCAGATTTTTCACATCAAATTATGCCAAGGGAATGAATTCCAATCGAAAAATATTGATTTTAGCACAAAACCCGAAATTAGCCAAAACCCGACCCCCGAGCCCATATCTCTGAACTCGACAAACTTTATACCAAAATGGTATTCATTATCTCACGAGTCCATACATATAAAGAACTATGAAATCGGAGTCCGTTTGACCCCTCAAATCATCCCTAAAAGGTCTCATAATCTCAAGCCCTAATTTCACTTTTTCCACTGATTTTCCTTAATTAAACATTGTTATTAAGGTATTTAATCACATATAATCGAGTTAATAAGTCCAAAAATATTACCTCAATGATGCACACACGTTTCCCTCTTATAAAACC
The DNA here is from genome assembly GCA_005239495.1 of Nicotiana undulata. Lineage (NCBI taxonomy): Eukaryota > Viridiplantae > Streptophyta > Magnoliopsida > Solanales > Solanaceae > Nicotiana > Nicotiana undulata. The sequence continues at coordinate 24,534 of ML270767.1, read as the reverse complement.
CTCAAAAAGCTCGAAACCCGCCCAACAATGGTGAAAAGAGGGTTAAAAATCGTGAAATCTCACACCTGCGGTCCGCACCTGCGCTCGGGTGGACCGCACCTGCGGTTTCTCATTTTCAATTCCCGCACCTGCGGTAACACTTTCGCACCTGCGACCTCGCAGGTGCGATCAAGTGTCCGCATCTGCGACCATATCCTGGGCTGGCCAAATCTCGCACCTGCGGAGCCTTTTGCGCTTCTGCAGGCCCGCACCTACGATCAAACATCCGCAAGTGCGGAAACAACAGTGAATTCACACCAGCAGCTGTTTGCTGCACTTTTCAACTCCAAAACATCCTGTTAACCATCTGAAATCAATCCCGAGCCCCTCGAGACCCCAACCAAATATACCAACACATCCTAAATGATCATTCAAACTTAGTTGCACTCTCGTAACACCCAAAATCACATCAAATTCAAGCCTATGAACTTTGAAATTTCTAAATTCCACCAACGATGCCGAAACTATCCAAAACACATCTGATTGACCTGAAATTTTGCAGACATATCCAAGATGACATCACGAACCTGTTCCAACTTTCCGAATTCCATTCTGACCCCGATAGCCTATTCTCCATTGCCGACCGGAAATCACCAAAAACTCACTTTCGCCAATTCAAGCCTTATTCTACACCGGACATCAAAAAAATATTCCGAACACACTCCTAAGTCCCAAATCGCTAACGAATCTATCCAAGCCATAAAATCTGCATTCCGTGGTCGTTTACCAATAAGTCAACTCTCAGTTGACTTTTCCAATTATAAAGCTATTTTTAGAGACTAAGTGTCTCAATTCCTACTACAACCATTCCGAACCCGAGCCAAAAAAATCCAACAAATCCTAAACAGTATAACCAATGCATGATAAGACAATAACAATAATAAAGATGCAGATTCTACGGAACGACCGACCGGGTCGTTACAAGGATGAGCTTGTATCTCTACTTGATGGTCTATATTCTGACCGTGTATTTTCAATCCTGGGGCGAGTTTCTCGCCCTGAAGGTCCCACATATTGATCGTACCTGTTCTTACCTGTTCTCCTTTATGGTTCGGAGCGTCTAGAAGTGGTTTGATCTTCATCTTTTGATTGAGCAATGGTATCTTCTTCTATTCGTAGCTTGGTACAGTACCTGTTGTAGACATCATTGTCATAGCTGGGAATTCTCTTAAGCTTTCCTTGAGTCTTCTCATGGCTTCTGAGTCATTTAAATTGCTTGCAAACGCCATTGCTGCCAATTGTCAGGTACCCTTGGTACCAACATTCTTTCTCGTTGAAACCTATTTACAAAATCACGAAGCAACTTCGCGTCTCCTTATTTTATTTTGAACATGTCTTCCATTCTTTTCTCGACTTTTTGTGCACCGAAATCTGCTTTTATAAAAGAATCTGCAAGCTCAGCAAAAGAGTCAATAGAATTTTCGGGTAGAAGAGAATACCATGTTAGTGCTCCTTTGGTGAGTGTCTCTCCTAACTTCTTGACCAATAATGACTCAATTTCTTATTTAGTCAGATCGTTTCCTTTTACTCCTGTAGTAACAAAAGTTACATGATCACGTGGATCGGTTGTCCTGTCGTATTTGGGAATATCAGGCATTTTGAATTTCTTGAGAATAGGCAAGGGTGCTGCGCTTGGCTTTCAAGGTTGTTGAGTATATCTATCAACGTCAATGCCTTTGATGACGGGTGGTACTTCAGGAATTTGTTCGATTCGATCTTTTTGTTCCTTCACCTGTTTCTGCAAAGTTAGTAATAAAGATTGTAATTCTGAATTATTGGACATACCGGGTCTTGCTTCGAGGGACTCATTTGGAGTATCTCTACTTCCTGAGTTTGCCAATCCGAATTGTGGATTTTCCACAGTTGCGGTGTTGTTAGGAGGAGGTGTAGGTGATGCGACCGGTAGTCCCCTCACGAAAGCTTTCAAGGCTTGAGTCACATATTCACTAACCATTTGTTTTATAGTATCTTGTTCTCCTGCTTGTTCATTTACATTGTGATTATTGTTTTGAGTTGTAGATCTCTCTGGGGAATGTTCCCTTGATCCTCGTGGGGATCCTGAGGGTGATGAACCCTCTGTTGGTTGTTGTCGTTGGCGTTCGACATAATTCACAGAATGTTATTTGAGAAAAAACAGAGATTATCAGATTCCTAGTAACGGAACTAATTTATTTAACCAAAGGATTAGATTCTCTGCCCAAGCTATTTTAAGAAGAATAGGGTTTTTGATAACCAAGAGAATCAGGAAATAATTGTAAGTAAATTCGCAAAGAGAAAATAGTTAAGATGCGCAGAAAGTAAGTATATTTCAATAGTAGTTCGAACGTGTCCTTACATGTTATATTTTACTCCCTTTTATAGGGAATTTCTTAATATAACGTCTACTCTTTTCAGTGATTGAGCATTAATGACTAATAATGGCATTAATATAACGTTACAATGATTAATCGTAACTGTTGCATGAAGATTATATAACGTTTGGATCATTAATTGAAGATCATCAATCTGACATGTATTTCGCCTTGATTCATTCTGACCCTGTCTCTTTATCTTCCCAATTAGGTTGAGATTCTCGTATTTGATGATCCCGCGAGTATGCTATTCCGTTCCTCTTTATCTCGTATCTCTTTATAAAGTCTTGTCCATTTGTCATGTTATCATAGCTCCACATAGATTGCTGAGTCATCATAATTTTTACACGTGTGAAGCTCAATTTTACCAATTCATTATGACCCACCCTTCCTCGGGTTTGCTAATGATACTCCCAAAAATACTATTAATTGATTTATACACTAAGGTAACATAAATAGAAATATACTCATCTCAGAATCATTCACATTGTATAGATCTTTATTAGCATTTTCGACCCCTCACAGTAACAATATTTTCTTGGCTTTTTGGGCCTTTTACAAGATTCATTATTAATGGCAGGATGGCCGCATTTTATTTATATCCCATACTCTCACTTCATTTAGTTTCAAGGATCACCACTAAATACCATCATATAGAATATTCCAGAAATCATATACCTCAAGTGCGTTAGTAATGGAACTTTAAACACAAAGGGTTCTTCCCAAAGAAGGGGATATACCAACCAACAATAGAAACACACATCAAAGTCATAAACAAGCAGTACACCCATTGTCCTTGAACTACTCTTTTCCAATCACGACAATGTATAATTTCAACACCCGATTATGTAAGAGCTCGGATCACATTGGATGTATTTATAAGGCAATGCATTATCTAAAACAACCACTTATGGGCATAAATTGAGTACAAAAGTCTTTAGGCCATTCTATTTTTGAAGTCATTTATGAACAATAGAGTCGAGGCTCATTTCATAATCCGTTTCATATATTTTCTCATTTCATAGGCATCACTAGACACAATTATAACTTTAAGTTCTTGGCACGTTATCCACACTCTATTTTCCCAGTTCATTTAGTTCATTTTCAAACATCTTTATAGTTTATAAACAACTAGACACACTCAATAAAGACATTTGGTACACATAAGAGCAATTAGGAGTATTAACCATATCGAGTTTTCCTCACCTAATTGGTATACCAGTTTTCATTTAAAAAACAACTCCAAGCCATACCATTTTAATAATCAAAACATACTTTAAACATCTATCTTTTGATATAAAGCTCATTCAGAATAATCAAGTTTATGAGTTTATAAGGGATAACCCGGAACGTAGAAATTAGGGATTTTGAGCCGGTCATACATAAACTTACGGAAGCATTATGGAATTCAATTCCGAGAGAAAGTTTGGCCAACATACCTTGTTTGAGCTTTTCTTAAGTTATTACAACGCACCAACACTTCTAGCAATAACAATCTATAGGAAGATAGCGAAAATCGGCTAATATATAGAAGGATCTCCATGGTGTAACTCTCCTAGGAATTTTCTCTAACACCTACCATGAAAAATAGATTACAAGGATCTAAAATTGTAATCCCTTCGTCCTTCAACAAATTTCAACAACAAACTACCATATTGGTTCATTAATCCCCTCATACAACAACTTAGTGTCACATACATGGCCTATTTTCAACCCCACAATATGTATTTGAACTCATAACCTCTTATATGAAATCTTAGAAGCAGGACTTACCTAGAAAGATAGTGAGCTAGAGATTAGCTTCCTTGATTCTTGACAATTTGTGCAAGATTGGATGATTAGGATGTCAGGTCCCTCATTTCCTTTCTAAAATACTCTCATCTCCCTCTATATTCACTAGAAATTAGTCCCAAATAAAGACCTAAAGCCTATTTATCAAAATGGGACCGGGTTATGAAAATAGGAAAAAGAAGCCTCCGAAAGTTGCAGAATAGACCGCATAACAGGTATATGGGTCGCTGAATGGATCACGAAATTGATGCCCAGAATCAGGCTTCACTGGACAGGTGTGCGACCATTTGCGGTCGCATAACCACTTCTGCGGTCGCAGAATTGCATTATGCCAAACTTTGGTAATTTGGTCATAACGTTTTGTAGGAGTGTCCAAATGACTAACGGTTTGAAGTGTTAGAAACTAGACTCGAAGATCTTTCATTTTATATATATATGCTCGTCCAAAATTTGGACTCTTGCCTACACATTTGGAATTTTAACCTATTATGTAATTTTCCAACTTGACTTAGATTTAGGCCTCTCCTTAGACCCCAAATTAATTATTATATGACTTATACACTTATTACCATATCCAGTTGATGTCCATCATATTAATAGCACACAAAATATTATAATTAGCCTACCTGGCACCACGAAATCCTAAATTACTTAGCGAAATTTTCCGTGCCTTTACATTCTCCCCAGCTTAGGATCATTCGTCCTCGAATGAGAAGTAGAGTCCGCCCCAAACAGTTAATATATCTCTTTTCTCACCTACCTCAAGTCCCTAAGTTTTGACTAACTCCCAAATTTTCAAAAATTTTGGTAGATTCTCCTTTGTAATTGGGCTTATCCACCCGCCAGAGAATCACCAAAACTATTCTAACAACACATCCACAACTAGATAAAGCACCACAATGTATATATCAATAACACTAATCTCAGCTTTACAAGCACTACATTATCATGATGATACCTGGGGGACTGAACATTTTCAAATCATAACACCTAGCAAGTATCTTTCAAATCAAAACCAATTGCTTTACAATCAAGCGAAAATATTTTCTTTCCACAACACTCTCGGCCTTCAAGGTGGCCTCTTAGACTTACAGACTTCACCATAACACATTCACGTAAACAATCTCAACTCCCAAACTTATCTAACAAGGATGACAAATAGATACCCCTCATAAGCCAACTATCCATTAACTTCACCTTCGGTAGTTTTCACGAGAATTATACACAAAGTATCTCCAACTACCCTCTCAAACATAGGGTACATGGGGAACAACGATGGGAAGACATCATATTCATAGTGCGGCCTAAGGTGAACTACACTTATTTCACCTTCGTTATCAATTCACATAACATCTTTAGGGAGAAAATATTGAGAATAACATGTTTACCCTCCTCAAATCTAAATCTCTACGCGAACACCCACACTAAACCTTTGATGACCTTCAACAATTACTCTAAGATGTGCTGTCATAAATTGACCATAAAATTAACCTTCAAATATATGTGATCACATGGTGATGCTTCCTCTTTGACATGTTTGAACCTTCAATCCCCAATAGATTTAATACAATGAGGAACAACAGAGTTCAAGATTGAGCTGGAATTATTCAGGAATCCATTAATGTGCTGAGTAGAGTGTTTCATGAGGTCATATGCTAAGAGACACGAGGATTACTACTAACAATGCTGACATGGTTAATCATTGTGAAGACATAAATTATTAGACAAATGAGGCATAGAGGTAACTAGCACGCATTGATAAGGTGGGAACCATGTACGTGACCCTGAGATCTAAAAAAAGTGGGTCTTCCTAGACATGAGATGCATGGGGGGAATGCTCAAGAGGATAAAGACGTTAGCATTAGTTATTCTTGGAAGGCGAAGAGTCATGCAATGGATAGTAACAATTGTTCCTTTCCATATATGCCTTGCCCAACAATAGTACGCTCTAAGGAGAAGTGGTCAAGTATGTTACACCGATTGCCTCCTTGAGTGTAAGGAAAATCAGTTTATCTCAAAATGGGAAGATTCTTTCAACCTGGATGTGATAAAGATTTCAAAAATAAAAAATACATGAAGTTGAATTACACTCCTAACATTAACTGACACAAGGAATCTATGCCACAAGCCCATGAGGATGAAAAAGAAGTTAAACACTTATGATTATCATAATTCAAACAACTTAATCCTTCCTGATAATTGATCCTATATGAGATAACTAAAGATACGACAACTTGTCTTCCAAATCAATATGCTCATGATATGCGCAAAAATCTGAAAGCATCTAATTTCAACCTTTCACGAGTGAAACCACATAGCTAGGACATCTTAATATTGGGATGAAATCATGTATTGGTTAGAGAGAATGAATATTTTGCCATGTGCTAGACATGTTTCTACCATAACAACTCTAAAGCTGTAATACCAATCCACTTCATGGGAAACCACAATACTAGGAACAAAGTGAGCTACTTACTGTGGAATGATCTAAGTGGACATGAAAGTCATACTGAGATGGGAAAACAAAAGATCTTCATGTGACGGATTTGTAAAAATCTCAAATTTCTCAGAAATTTTATACGAACAAGAGGCCACTTCAATCGACATGTACACATATTATAGGAGATGAGATATGCTCTCATGGTACTAGACAGTGAAAAGGTTTCATGATGATACTCGCAAGTGAGTAGAGTGACTATTGAAACCATAGAAGCCATATACACCAGTGAGAAAAAAAGTGACTCGAGAAGGATCACAACACTGGGATGCTTTACATGGAACTTCACACCACATAGGTAAACTTTACGATGGTGCATGCATAGGCACAAGTGAGCAGATGTTGTCCATTTAAATAAAAAGATTCTATAAGAAATTCATCTGGTATAGTCCCTTGTTGAGAATTTAGGAAATCAAGTGGGAAGTATTAATCCTAGAGTTATAACTCAATTCAAGGACATAATTATAGAGCTCAATCCCATAAGAGGTTGTAAATAAGAGAATTAGTGATAGAGTGGATTCACGAATAATGTTTCTCGTTCAGAGAGTAGGTACATGCAATGTTTTGTGATTCAACATCTTGTTAAGATCGTGTTTTTGAGAATTTTTCAATATGGGTGCACATATACAACAAGGAGAAATCATGCGGTGTTCATAACGATATAGAAAGAAGTGACTTACTTGGTAACTTTAGATTGATGGGGCGGTGCCTTAACTGATGCCCCCTGACTCCACATCTGTAACACACATTGTACCATACTGACATACCACATGATCTGGTAGTGCAGTGACATTAATAGGAACAAGGGTACTCCCCTTAGAAACAAGTTCTAACAATCCCTCCATGGCTCGATACATTCTCCTAAGAAACTCTTGGGCAGTCTCCCTCATATTCAATGGTGGGATCATTCCCTCTTTACTGCTTCAAACTCGTGGATTACTCATCTTGAGAATAAGACATAGCGAAGAAATTATCTCCCTATCTTGAGCTCTACCGCACGATCTGGAGTATCAACGAAGGGTGAAATTCCTAAATGTCCAAGTAGCCTCCTAATTATAGATGTGGTCGACAACACACCGATAAGAAGGACTCTACTAGACACGGCTCCGAGACATCCCAGGACACTTTAAAAACTTAGGCTCTGATACCAAGTTTGTCACGCCCCAAAATCGAGGAGCGCGACCGACGCTCAATCGAGTAACTCGACTGAGCAAGCCTGGCAGATTTCATTCTACCCAAACTAATTCATGAATAAAGAGGAGATGAACTCCATTAATCAAATTCTGAAATTATTTCATCATGACTTCCATATAAATTCCATTAACAACTTCATTCATATTAACCAAATATTACAAGTTTATAGATTTAGCGAAAAACATATTTTGCCATATACCAGCATTTCTAGTTAGATTCACCACATCGAACACCACCCATAACTGTCTACGGAGCCTCTAAGTTTTACCGATGATTAGAAAGGAAATGTTGGCAACAAGGCTCCAGCTATACCTTAAAACATGATAAGAAAATGAACAAAAGATACATTACATGACCCCAGGATGAAGTGGGGATCACCAAGTCTGCTGGGAAGAGAATACCGCTATCACTGGACGATGTCGCCCACTGTGGAACCACCTGTATCATTTAAAGATACAGCGCTCCCGGCAAAAGGGACGTTAGTGTCGTCGAATAGCACTAGTATATATAGCTAAAAGTCCTCTTTCAAAATAGAATAACCATATAAGAAAAGAAACCATAGCAACAACAAGTCACAATAAACAATATCCAAATGTCCAATTGAAACATAATGATTTCTTCTGAAGTACGGAACTAATACATATATATTTATGGTTGGGAGATCATTAGCACCGATAAGAGATATACCACCATCTTTGTTAGCATGAAGTTCGATCACGACCCGATCGGCTAGGTCGTCTCCTTGGAGACATTAACCACAATCACAATTTCCAGTTTAAATTTCCAGTCCCAATATCCAGCACAGTACCACCATGTGCACAACATGGCGTCTGATCTCCACCCCATCAGCTAGACCGCCTTCCCACATATGTTGTGAGGGGTTGACTTTTTCAATTCACAGTTGTTATCAATTTCAACCCAATTAAGGGGAATAACAATTTCAGTAGTATTTCAATTTCATCCCAAATGAGGGGAATAATCACAATTTCAACAGTATTTCAATTTCATCCCAAACGAAGGGAACAATCACAATCCTCCCCTATACCGGCACGTATAGTTTCAGGTGTGGGCCTTATGACCCACCCTTCCTCGGTTTCGCTAATGATACTCCCAAAAAATATTTTTAATTGATTTATACACAAATGTAACATAAATAGAAATATACTCATCTTAGAATATTTCACATTGTATAGATCTTTATTAGCATTTTCGACATCTCACAATAACAATATTTCCTTAGCTTTTTGGGCCTTTCACAAGATTCATTATTCATGGCACGATGGTCGCATTTTATTTATATTCCATACTCTCACTTCATTTAATTTCAAGGATCGCCGCCAAATACCATCATATAGAATATTCCAGAAATCATATACCTCAAGTGCGTTAGTAATAGAACTTTCACAAAGGGTTCTTCCCAAAGAAGGGGATATACAAACCAACAATAGAAACACACATCAAAGTCATAAACAAGAAGTACACCAATTATCCTTGAATTACTCTTTTCAATCACGACAATGTACAATTTCAACACCCGAGTATGTAAGAGCTCGGATCACATTGGATGTATTTATAAGGCAATGCATTATCTAAAACAACCACTTATGGGCATAAATTGAGTACAAAAGCCTTTAGGCCATTCTATTTTTGAAGTCATCTATGAACAATAGAGTCGAGACTCATTTCATAATCCGTTTCATATATTTTCTCATTTCATAGGCATCACTAGACACAATTATAACTTTAAGTTCTTGGCACGTTATCCACACTCTATTTCCCCAGTTCATTTAATTCATTTTCAAACATCTTTATAGTTTATCAACAACTAGACACACTCAATCAAGACATTTAATAAACATAAGAGCAATTAGGAGTATTAACCATATCGAGTTTTCCTCACCTAATTGGTATACCAGTTTTCATTTAAAATACAACTCCAAACCATACCATTTTTAATAATCAAACCATACTTTATACATCTATCTTTCGATATAAGTCTCATTCGGAATAATCAAGTTTATGAGTTTATAGGGGATAACCCGGAACGTAGAAATTAGGTATTTTAAGCCGGTCATACTTAAACTTACGGAAGCATCATGGAATTCAATTGCGAGAGAGAAAGTTTAGCCGACATACCTTGTTTGAGCTTTCCTTAAGTTACTACAACGCACCAACACTTCTTGAAATAACAATCTATAGGAAGATAGCGAAAATCAGTTAATAATTAGAAGGATTTCCATGGTGTAACTATCCTAGAATTTTGTCAAACACCTATCATGGAAAATAGACTACAAGGATCTAAAATTGTAATCCCTTCATCCTTCAATAAATTTCAACAAGAAACCACCATAATGGTTCATTAATCCCCTCATACAACAACTTAGTGTCATATGCATGGACTATTCCCAGCCCCACAATATGTATTTGAACTCATAACCTCTTATATGAAATCTTAGAAATAGGACTTACCCAGAAAGATAGTGAGGTAGAGATTAGCTTCCTTGATTCTTTAGAATTTGTGCAATTTTGGATGATTAGGATGTTAGGTCCCTCATTCCCTCTCTAAAATACTCTCACCTCCCTCTAGATTCACTAAAAAATAGCCCCAAAGCCTATTTATCAAAATGGGATCGGGTTATGAAAATAGGAAAAAAAGCCTCCGAACCTGGGTCTGCGGTCGCAGAATGGACCACATAACAGGTATGTGGGTCGCAGAATGGATCGCAAAATTGGTGCCCAAAATTGGGCTTCACTGGACAGGTTTGTGACCATTTTGCGGTCGCATAACCACTTTTGCAGTCGTAGAATGGTCACAGAATTGCATTATTCCAGCATTTGGTAATTTGGTCATAACTTTTTGTAGGAGTGCACAAATGACGAACGGTTTGAAGCGTTAGAAACTAGAATCAAAGATCTTTCATTTTATACGTTGTTCATCACATAACTATTTGTGATCCGTCTCATGTGATAAACTACAACACAGTTCAGCTTGAGGGGGATATGTCTTATGAGGTGGAGCCAGTGGCTATTTTGGCTCGTGAGGTCAGAAAGTTGAGATCAAAGGAGATAGCATCAGTGAAGGTTTAGTGGAGAGGTCAGCCAGTGGAGGAGGTCACCTGGGAGACCGAGCGGGAGATGCGGAGCAGATATCCTCACTTGTTTGAGACTCCAGGTATGTTTCTAGACCCGTCCGAGGACGAACGGTTATTTAAGAGGGGGAGAATGTAACGACCCGGTCCGTCATTACGCAGTATACGCATCTATTCCTTTAATTCTATCTTGTAGCAGCTCGGTTAGACTGTTCATGAAGTGTTGGGGTTGGTTGGTTCGGGTTCGGAGTGAAAATAGAGTGGATTGAGACACTTAATCTCTAACAAGAGCTTTAGAGTTGGAAAAGTCAACTCGGAGTTGACTTATTGGTAAACGACCTCGGAATGCGGATTTTATGGTTCGGATAGCTTCGTTAGGTGATTTGGGACTTAGGAGTGTGTTCAGAATATTTTTAGGATGCCCGGTGTAGAATTAGGCTTGAATTGGCGAAGTTAGTATTTTGGCGAATTCCGGTTGATAGGCGAGATTTTTATCCGAGGGTCGGAATGGGATTCTGAGAGTTGCTGTAGCTTCGTTAGGTCATTTTGGACTTGCCTGCAAAATCTCAGGTCATTCAGAGATGGTTTGGTTGGGTTTTTTATCAAATGCATGTTTCGGAAGTTTTTGGAAATCATAGGATTGAATTGGATGAGAATTTATGGTTTTGATGTTGTTTTTGGAGTTTTAATGGCTCGACAAGTTTGAATAACCATGTTTGATATGTTGGTATGTTTGGTTGGGGTCCCGAGGGGCTCGGGTTGGATTTCGGGCGTTAAAAGGAGAAGTTGGAACTTGAAATGCAGCTGAAGCTGCTGTTGCTGGTGCGACCGCACCTGCGATGCTTGGGCCGCAGGTGCGGTAATCGCAGGCGCGAGAGTGAAGGCGCAGGGGCGGAAATTCGTCGCAGGGGTGGAAGGAAGATCGCACCTGCGAGGTCGCAGGTGCGGGAGATGGGGTCGCAGGCGCATGCTCTGGGTATTAAGTGAAGGACCGTTGGTGCGGTCAATATATCGCCCCTGCGGGCCCGCTGTTGCGATAAAGAGGCCGCATGTGCGAAGGTGGTCGCAAGGGCGGATGGATGTCCGCACCTGCGATGCCGCAGGCGCGGGAAAAGTATCGCGGGTGCGGAAGCTGGGCAACTTAAGTGGGTTTCGCAGGTGCAGTTGAAAGGTCGCACCTGCGGAGTCGCAGGTGCGAGAAAAACACCGATGTTGCGGAAATGCCTGGGCAGAACTATAAAAGGCAGCCTTCGCGAAATTAGTCTTCTTTCACCATTTTTACACACGGGTTGGAGGTTTTGAAGAAGGATTTCGTTGTTTCTTCAAGGAGGTAAGTTTCTTGGACTCAAAACTCGTTATATTGTTCATTAAGAACGATTTTAGGTTGAAATCTTTGGTAAAAATAGTAGAAAAATGGTGGTTAGGGCATGGGTTTAAGAGAAGAAGAATGGGGGAATTAGAGGACCATTTGAGGTCCGATTTTCGTGTTCTTGGTATGGTTAGACTCGGGAAAGGACAAAGAATCTAGTGTTGTGAAAATTTCTGACTTTCGAGACATGGGCCCGAGGGACGGGTTTTGACCGAATTCGGGATTGTTGGTATTTTTGCTAAATTTTGATTTGGGGATTGTTCCTTAGAACCTTGTGACACTATGTAATTGATTATTGATAGATTTGGAGCATTTGGAGGCCTATTCTCGAGGAAAGGGCCCGGCGGAGTAGAGTTGAGCCGGTTTCGAGGTAAGTAACG
>ML270767.1:0-11639 GCA_005239495.1 Nicotiana undulata | reverse complement strand
CATACATGGCATTTATTTGTTATTCACGGATTGTGACTAAGTTCTAGGGTCATTTATATAACATGATTGTCACTGATATTCTCGGTTATTGCTGAAACATTCATTATTCGAACGGAGGTTGAGTTCGTCACTACCTCCTCAGACCGTAGGTTGTTTTCGTTACTTACCTGCACACTGTGTGTGCAGATTCAGGTGCACCGAGATTCGGCGCGGATCGGTGATAGCAGCTTATCTCTCAGAGCCGACGAGGTAGCAGCTGGCGTTCGCTGTCCCGTCCCTCTTTTCCTTATTTTTCCTCCTGTATTAGAAATTGGAAACTTAAAACTTCAGTATTATTTCTCAGTTGTATTGATGTTAGTAGCTCATGACTGCGTGACTCCAGATCCTAGATTGATTGTTGGAGCTTATTTCTTCTGTTAGACTGTTTTTAACTGATTAAAAATTTCCGTATTTCTTTGAGTTGAGCCAAAAATGAGTAAATTTCTCTAGTAAATGAATTGAGTATTGTTGTACCGGTTGGCTAGCCTGGTTCCACGACAGGCGCCATCACAACCCGGATGCGGGTCGTGACACAGGTACTGAGGTCTTTTCAGGTATCAGAGGAGACAAATGCGACCAAATTGATTGTAGAAGATCTTGAACAAGTGGCTTTGTTTGAGGAATTTTTGGAAAGAAAATTTCATTTAGGAACGGGGTTAAGTCCTGAACTCAGATTAGAACTTATAAATTTTCTTAAAGCTAACATTGATTGTTTTGCATGGTCGTAGTCGGATATGACATATATTACATTGGAGGGAGAGGCCCACAAACTAAGCTTATTTTTTTATTCGAACTTCCCACAGGTAAGGCAAAAGAAACGCCTGATAGCAAAGATCAGGAACAATTTTGTTAAAGAAAGAGAACCCGATGTCATGACCCAAAATCTAACAATGGTAATGATGGCACCTATCGCGTTACAAGGCAAGCCAATTTCCCAAATTATTACAACTAAATCGATTATATGAAATTTATAAAACATTTCCAACATTTAAATTTTTCATAAACTAAATCAACTCTAAATATAATATAGAAAATACGGAAACAAGCCCCAAACATCGGGGTGTCACTAAGTCATGAACGTCTAAATCTATGAACTAAGATATATAAACTGTCTAACTGTCCAAAACAAGAAATGACAAAATGAGTAACAAGGTCCTGCGGACGCTAGCAGCTACCTTGCAGTCTCCAAAGATAGCCAGCCTGAACTCAACGATCGCCGCGCTCTAACTCACATGGATCTGCACATAAAGTGCATGGTGTAGTATGAATACAACTGACTCAGTAGTAACATAAATAACTAAGGAACTAAGCAGTAGTGACGAGTTAAGTAAAATGGTCCAATTATTTATTTTCACAAATAAATAAAAAAACAGAAATAAACAGGTAAATTCCATAACTCGGTAAATGCCACAAAGAAATTTAACAGATAAATGCAACAAGAACAAAAGTAAATGCAACCTCACAGCAATGTCACTCCATCACTCAACACTCGCACTCAACACTCAACACTCAACACTCAACACTCAACACTCAACACTCAACACTCAATACACTCAACACTCTGCGCTCACTGTGGTGTGTACAGACCCGGAGGGGCTCCCAAAGCCCAAGCGCTAAGCACGGACAACTCACGTGCTACCATATCAATACCTGGACCCGCACGGCCAACTCACGCGCTACACGGACAACTCACGCGCTATGGTATCAATACCTGGACCCGCACGGTCAACTCATGTGCTACATGAAAAACTCACGCGCTATGGTATTAATATCCTCACAACCAGGCCCTCGGCCTTACTCAATCATATACCTCACTAGCCTCACCATCATCAACAATTAAGGGGACACAACCCATATCACGTATCACAACATATTAGAAAATAATAGAGACTGAGGTAAACATGTACAGTAATTTCTATGACTAAGTACAAATAATGTGAGCATGAATAAAGACAAAGCATGATCTCTAACATGAAGGCGGATAAGTTCAACAACAAGTAACTACGTAAACACAGATGATGGCCATGAGGCCTCACGGGACTCCCTCGGGGTATACACCCACATGCCCGTCACCTAAAGTGGGTATCACCTCCAAAGAGTCACACGATATCAAATTCTCCGGGTTTATACCCTCAAAGCTAGAGTTAAAACTGTTACTTACCTCAACAACGTAAAAATCCTACTACGGGATGCCCTCGTCTCTGGACTCGATCTCCAAAAGCTCCGATTCTAACTATAATCAGATTAATACCATCAACATAGGCTAACGAATCGAATTCCACAATAAAAATTATAAAATATGCCAAAAATATGAAATCGGTTAAAACTTAGACCCTGATCCCACGTCTCGAATTCAATTAAAAATGGCAGAATCAAAACCCCCGTCCTCTCCCGAGTCTAACCATATAAAATTTATCAAAATCGGACTCCGTTTGGTCCCTCAAATCCCTACCTAAAACTCTCCAAAACTCAAACCCTAACTCTCTCAATTTCACTTTGAAATCATCAATCAAATTTAAAAAATAAAGACGAATTCATGAAATATAACAAAAACCGAGTAGAGAACACTTACCCCAATCCCTATGGTGAAATTCACCTCCAAAATCGCTCAAATCCGAGCTCCCCAACTCAAAATATGATCGAATGAACAAACTCTAGTTTTATATATTTTTCTGCTAGCTATTCTGCCTTTTTTCTCGTACCAAACAATCTTGAAACTCGCTTTTTATGCCTCCAATGGATTCTTTTTGAAATTCTAGTCAAGTTAGGCTTTTGAATCACTCAACTTGACCTTATAATGAAGGAGATATGTAGGTTTTAATATTTGCAAATACTGCAGATTTTTAATTTGGCCGTTAGTGGCAATTTCGTAATTAATCTGAAAAATCTAGCAACTTAATTCTTAGTAAAATGACCATAAAATTCTCATACGATGTCCAAATTCGACGACTCTTTTTGCTATGACTCCGTAATTACAATACAGATCTAATGCTTCAATCAAAAAGGAAATAAGAGCTCATTTTTTCAATATGATATCATTTATGCTAGAAGAAACGGCGTCGAAACATAAGAAAAATGAGCACAACACATCCCAAACCTATCTGAAACTCACCTGAGGCCCTCAGGACCTCGACCAATAATTCCAACAGATCATATATCATTACCCGAACCTAGTCGAACCTAGTCGAACCTTCATAACACTCAAAACAGCACCAAAATACCAAATCAACCTCGGATTCAAGCCTAAGAAATTCTAAACTTCCAAAACTCGCCAACGACGCCGAAACCTATCGAACCATGTACGAATGACCTCAAATTTTTCATACACGTCACAAATGACACTCAGAACCTACTCCAACTTCCAGAATTCCATTCTAACCCCAATACCTAATTTTCCACCGCCGACCAAAATTGCCAAATTTTTAACTTTTGCCAATTCAAGCGTAATTCTACCACGGACTTCCAAATGATATTCCAGACACACTCCTAAGTCTAAAGTCACCCAAAGAAGCTACCCGGATTATAAAAATCCAAATCTGAATTCGTTTACGCATAAGTCAACTTCCGGTTGGCTTTTCTAACTTAGCTTTCTAACTAAGAGACTAATTGTTCATTTCATTCAAAAACTATTCCGAACCCAAATCTACCAACTAGATACAACTCAACACATCTGAACAACACATAAAGAAGTAGAAATGGGGGAAACGAGCTATAACTCTCAGAATGAATGACCGGGTCGTTACACCCGACTACTCAATATCTGTTCAATCTGGGAGGCAAAGTATCCGGAATGGTTAGCCAATGTAGTTGTAGTATCTAAAAAGAATAACAAATTTAGGATATGTGTAGACTATAAGGATTTGAATAAGGTATGCCCCAAAGACTCGTTTCCATTGCCAAACATTGATCAAATTATTGATGCGATGGCTGGGCATGAGTAGATGAGTTTTCTTAATGCTTATTACAGGTATAATCAAATTAGGATGAACCCGAAAGATCAAGAAAAAACGTCTTTCATCATAAATTCTTGCACATATTGTTATAATGTGATGCCTTTTGGGCTTAGTAACGTCGGGGCCACTTATCATAGGCTCGTTATTAAGATGTTTGAAAAGTAGATAGGTAAAATGATGGAAGTATATATTAATCACATGTTAGTTACGTTTTTAAATGCATGAGATCATCTGAAGCATCTCCAAGAAACTTTTGACATTCTAAGGAAGCACATCATGAAACTCAACCCGAAAAAGTGTATTTACGGGGTTGGATCTGGCAAATGTTTGGGGGTTATGGTCCGAAAAAAGGGATAAAAGTAAATCCTAACAAATCAAAGCCATCAAGGACATCCCAGATCATTTAACAAGCGTGAAGGAAGTGGAGAGGCTGACTGGAAAGTTGATGTCTCTCAGCAGATTTATCTCAAGGTCCTCGAAAAAATGCCACCATTTTCTTTCACTTCTGAAAAAAGAAGAACGACTTCGTATGGACTCCGGAAGGCCAACAGGCACTGAAGGACCTAAAAAGGTACCTGTACACCCCTTTGTTATTGTCAAAACTAGGGGAAGGCGAGCAACTGCTACTTTATCTAGCGGTCTCGAAAGTAGTGGTAAGTGTTGTTTTGGTCCGAGAATAAGAAGGTATGACATTTCCTATTTATTACATTAGTAAAATATAATCAGGAGCGGAGACTCGTTATTCACACCTTGAAATATGTCCTTATCTCTCATAGTTTCCTCTTGAACGCTTAGGCCTTATTTTCAGTGTCACTGAAAAACTGTTGTGACAACCTTTCCCTTAAGGAATGTCCTTCACAAGACTGAGTTGTCAGGCCATTTGGCTAAGTGGACGGTTGAAGTTCGTGAATTTGACATCGAATACAAACCTAGGACTGCAATCAGTCATAAGTTTTGGCTGACTTAGTGGCCGACTTCAGTCCGGAGTTAATGCCTTTTGCTACCAAGGAAGCAGTCAGGAACAACATCAGGAGTTTGGATCTTGTTTACGGATGGAGCCTCCAACATAAAAGGGCCTGGTCTCGGGGTAATTCTAATCACACCCTAAGGTGAAACCCCTAGGCAGTCCATTAGAACTGTACCGTTAACTAACGACGAAGCCGAGTGTGAGGCTTTAGTTGCTGGACTTGAACTAGCTCGGGGACTAGATTCCGAGGTCATCGAGATAAAATGCGACTCCCCGTTGGTGGTAAACATAGTGTATGGGATTTTCCATTCAAAAGAAGAGCATATGCAACAACACTTGAACAAGTGTCACGACCCAATTTTCAAACCTTAAGGATCGTGATGGCGCCTAACACCACACTTGCTAGGCAAGCCAATGCTAGAACTTGATTAGCCATTTTCCTTTGAAAACACAATAAGACAATTTAAAATAAACTAAATCTAATAATTTCCAACGATAAATTTCATGAATAATATAATAACAAATAACTAAGTCGAGCCACAAACTAAATATATAACTATAACACTACCCCAGGATTTGGTGTCACAATTCACGAACTACTAAGAGTACTACAAATAATGGGTTGAAAGAAATAATTTAACTGTTTGAATATAATAAAAACAGTGTCTATAGAACTAAGAGAAGACTCCAGGAGTCTTCGGATGCCGGCAGATCTACCTCGAGTCTCCGAATGATGAATGCAAGCTACTAAGATCTCCTAACGCTGGCCGGTACCTGGATCTGCACAAAAGAATGCAGAGTGTAGTATCAGTACAACCGACCCCATGTAATGAGTAAATGCTGAGCTTAACCTCGACGAAGTAGTGACGAGGCTAGGACAAGACACTACATAAAACCTGGATATTTATATAATTTTTCTAGCAGGAATAACATCAATTAAGGAATTTAAAGAAATAGCAATTAATGGGAAGGGAACATGCGATGGGGAATTTCTAACATAATAAACGAGGAAAACAGTAAGGCAAACACAGATAGTGATCAACAATAATTTTAGCAATTAAAAATAGAAAGGAAACTTGCACGGCATCACCCTTCGTGATTTTGACTCTCAGCCTCACCAAATAATAAATAGAGTACACGACATCACCCTTCATGCTTTTACTCTCTTCCTCACCATATGCATCAATATAAATATAAATGTGCACGGCATCACCCTTCGTGCTTTATCACTCTTCCTCACCATATGCATAAATATAAATGTAAATGTGCACGGCATTACCCTTCGTACATTATCACTCTTCTCACCATATGCATATATATAATTGTAAATGTGCACGACATCACCATTCGTGTTTTATCACTCTTACCTCACCATATTCATAAATATAAATGTAAATGTGCACGGCATCACCCTTTGTGCTTTATCACTCTTACCTCACCCAAACAGTGGAACAATAATATCCCGGCAAGGGAAACGGCAATAGAAACAAATACATCCCGGTAAGGAAATCAGCTATAACCAATCTAGTTCTAACAGTTAACTTTGCCAAATAAATCTCAACTTGATCCAATGCTCAACAATGGTAAATTACCAAGAAATCATCATAAGTCTTGTTCAACATGGATAGCCATCAGTTTAAGCATAGATAGTACATAGTAAGAGTCACAACAGTCACAATATAAGACTCACAGGCATGCTCGACACCAACGTATAGATACTCGTCACCACACCTATACGTCGTACTCAACACTAACACGTAGCAAAAAAGATAAACAACACCTATTCCCTCAAGCTAAGGTTAGGTCAAACACATACCTCAATTCTGCAGGTCACTCACTGCTCAATTATAGCTTTTCCTTTCGAATTCACCTCCAACACACTCGAATCTAATCATAATTAGATTAATATCATTAATTAATGCTAAAGGAAGTAACTTTACTGAAAATTATGATTTTTCCTAAGTTTTCTCAAAAAAACGTTATAACCTGACCCCGGGCCCGCTTGGTCCAAACTCGGGGTTCGGACCAAATTACGTTTACCCATTCACCTCCGAGCCCGAATATGCAATTAGTTTCGAAGTCCAACCTCAATTCGAGGTCAAAATTTGATTTTTTACGAAATTTTCTAATTCTACCCAAAACCCTCAATTTCTACCATGAAAATTCTTAATTTTTGATTGAAAAGTGATGAAAAACATTGGGTAAATGAAAGAGAAGAGTTTATAATTGTTTAAAAACACTTTGGGGATGAAATTTTGTGAAGAAAATCGCCTCTAGGTCTTTGTAGTTCGAAAATAGATGAAAAATAGGTTCTGCCCAATTTTTAAAACATATTTTATATGACTGGACAGGCCTTCATCGCGTTCGCGATGGGCCTGCCGCATTCGCGATGAGTCAGGCCCGTTGGCCTTTGCGTTCGCATGGTCTTGAACGCGTTCACGTACCTTTATGCCCTGGGCCCTTCGCGATCGCAGCCCAATGGCCGCATTCGCATAGAAGAAAAGCAAGCCCCCCCCCCCTCCCCACAAGCCCAGTTTAGTCACTGCGTTCGCATAAGTTGGTATGCGTTCACGAAGGGTATCCCGCCAAAGATTCGCGTTCGTGGCCCAAACTTCGTGTTCGGGCAGAACAAAAATGACTCCCAGCAATTTTTCCCTTCGCGATCGCGAAGCACAAAATGACTGGGCACAAGTTGCAGCAAAACATCAGAATTTTTTTTAAGTTCAAAAGATCCCGTAGCCTATCCGTAACTCACCCGAGCCCTCGGGGCTCTAAACCAAATATGCACGCAAGTCTAAAAATATCACACGGACTTGCTCGTATGATCAAATCATGAAATAATATCTAAAACTATGAATTTAACCTCAAAACCCATCATTTTTCTCAAGAACACTTAAAGTTCACTATTTCTCAATCGGACGTCCGAATCACGTCAAATAAACTTCTATTCTCACCAAATTTCATAGATAGTACTTAAATACTATAACTAATATGTATCGGGCTCCGGAACCAAACATACCGGCCCTATACCTATGGTTTCAAACATTAATTTATTTCATTAAAATTTCAGCAAAATAATTTCTTCCAAAAATTGATTTCTAAGGCTAGGGACCTCGGGATTAAATTCCTGGCATACGCCCAAGTCCCATATTTTACTACGGACCTCCCGGGATTGTCGGAACACAGATCCGGGCCCGTTTAATCAAAATGTTGACCAAAGTCAACTAAAACTAAATTTTAGCTCTAGAAATTACTATTTCTCATATTTTCACATAAAAGCTTTTCGGTTTCACGCTCGGACTGCGCACGCGAATCGAGGTGATTAAAATTAGTCTTTTTATGGCTAATAAGCCTAGAACGGAGTCTTAATTCATAAAATGACCCCCTTGGGTCATCACAACAAGGTTCAAGCATTACTTGCACGATTCAAAGAATGGCCAATCGTGGAAGCAGACGCGTTAGCTAATTTGGGGTCATCCACGGAGATGAAAGGATCCAATTCTGGTACGGTCGTCCAATCGCTACATTTGGTGTTGGATGTGGACGACTACTGCAAAGTAAATTCAACCAACTTAATTTTGGACTAGAAGAACAAGTTCGTTGAATATATCAGACATGGTAAATTATCTGAAGACCCAAAGGCGTCCCGAGCACTGCGGACCAAAACAGCTCGCTATTGTCTTGTTGATGGACATTTATATCAGAGATCAATCTAAGGACCATTGGCTCGATATCTAGGGGCCTCGGAGGCAGACTACATATGAGAGAAGTCGAAGGACTATGAGGAAAGCACTCCGGTGCAAACTTGTTAGTATTCAAGCTAATCAGGGGTGGCGACTATTGGC
This sequence comes from Nicotiana undulata, assembly GCA_005239495.1. NCBI lineage: Eukaryota > Viridiplantae > Streptophyta > Magnoliopsida > Solanales > Solanaceae > Nicotiana > Nicotiana undulata. The sequence continues at coordinate 2,835 of ML270767.1, read as the reverse complement.
CTCGGATGGAACATGACGCAAAGACATTCATACAAAAACGCTATAAATGTCAACATCATGCACATTTAATACCTCAACCAACAGAGTTATTGCATTCGGTGGTTCCCTGTGGCCATTCATGAAATGAGAAATAGACATAGTTGGTCCTTTGCTACCTTTTCCCAAGAAGGTAAGATTAATTTTGATTTTAATTGATTATTTTATTAAATGGGCTGAAGCAGGTCTTTACCAGAAGATCGGAGAACGCGAAGTTATTGACTTCATATAGGACCACACAATCTGTCGGTTTGGAATACCAAAGGAGATTGCTTGTGACAACGAGCCTCAGTTCGTAGGTACAAAAGTCACAAAGTTTCTGGAAGGGTTAAAGATCAAACATATTACTTCTTCGCCGTACCACTCGAGTGCTAATGGGCAGGCGGAATCGATCAATAAAGTAATTATTCATTATCTTAAAAAGAAATTAGAAGATGCAAAGGGCAAGTGTCCAGATGAGTTACCAGGCGTTTTATGGGTATACCAGACTACGGGGATGTCGATCATGGTGGAACACCCTTTTCGCTCGTATACGGCTGAGAGGTTCTGATATCGGTGGAAGTGAGTGAGCCGACCTTGAGGTTTTCCCCAGCAAGTGAAGAAGCAAACAATGGAGCATTGCTGGTGAAGCTAGACTTGCTCGAACAACATCAAGACCTAGCCTACGTGAGGATACAAGAGCAAGGAATGGAAAGGTATTACAATCGTAGGCAAAACTCTAATATTTCAAAGTTAGAGATCTGGTTCTAAGGAAAGTCACTAAAATCACTCGAGAAGTCAACACCGGGAAGTGAAGACCAACATGGGAAGGACCTTACGGGGTTTCAGCTATAACCGGTAAACGCTCATACGAACTAGAAAATCAAGACAGAGTCAAATTGCCGAGCAATTGGAACGTGACTCACCTCAAAAGATATTATTGCAGAAGATCCTTGCTAGTGGTGAAAGTATGTGCTGCATTCTTTTACCCTTCGGTCAATTTTTGTCCCAATCAGGTTTTTATGGAAATGTTTTTAATGAGGGAGCAATGTAAAGCATACAACGAAGGAAGCATCATCATCAAAGGCAAGACCTTTACATATCAAAGCACTAAAGTTCTCACACCAATGGGTTCGATGACCACGAGCTCATATGGTAAATAACTCGTGGATGGTTAAATAATAGTTGGTTCGCGTAAAGTCTCACCTCCCAAAATTTAAAAGAGATTATTTATTTGTTCGCAAGTTGTCTCCACCGATGAAGCAACAATATAAAACGAAGGAAAAGGCCTTCGATGAGTACAAGACTTTCAGTGTTCGAATTCTCACACTTATCATTCGAACACTGGGGGGATTAATGCATATACGACACCAAGAGTGCCACAAAAATCGGGGACTGTTAGAACCGGGATCAATGACTTATTAGGGACGGGACACTGCATGATCAGCCCCGTAGTAATAAGTTGTTCAGGTTAGACGCATGTATTGGCAAATTTATTTACTTAAGCAAATGAATGTTTATCGAAATGTACTCTTAAAGATAGAAGGGAATCAAATCAAAGTTCTTTTATTCTTATCTTATTTCTTGTCCATATGATAAGTTAACTTATTTTGTCATTTGAGAGTTAACAAAAAATTTAAATGCTTGTGTCGTAATGAACATGAGACGTTCTCTTCAAGAGCACCGTAAACATAAGGGCTCTCTCTTATGAAACCCTTACAGTAAAAGGTAGATTCCGAAAGTATTTATGCCCGGAATCAAAAGCTATTGGATGGAAAATATACTAGAAGCTTTATCAACAAAACGTATAAGGGATATTTGTTGGCCCATGTCACTGAATGGGTTTTGAAGATTGACAAAAGATGACAAGTTGAACCAGGTCTATCATAGCATACACATCTTAACGGAACAGTTGGCACAAGAATCATACTTGCATAGGAGACATCAGTGTTTGATGAGTATCAAAGAACTAGGAGAATGTCTTCTAATACGAAAAGGTTGCAAACTGATAAAGATGGCAGAAGTTGATTTCAGCTAGGAAAGAAATAGAGGAAGGAAGTTGAGTTACAATCAAACTCGTTTACCTAGGAAGAGTTGGATCAAAATTGAATCATGGACTCAACAAACGGACTCTATAAATACTCAATGTATTATTGCTGAAATTATTGACGCACAAGTACTAAAAGTGAATCAAGATCTGAAGCAAAAGTCCCAGAGATATTTTGCAAGAAGAATTGTTGTGCGATACAAAGGCTACAGTTCAACTAGAAGAAACAGTTTCATCGTTTGTGTATTGAGTCTAGTTGATTGTAGTAGGAGTTTTAATATTGTATCTCTTTAGCTTTCATAGAAGCAATTGTAATTGGTACACATTGTTCAAGTTAGAGTTAGCTTGAAATCTATAGAAATTAGCTAGAGGCTAGTTGATACAAAGAGGATTAGAGTTATTCCTAGGATTACAAAAGAGTTTATTTTGTAAGTCCGTTTTGGCTCAGAGTTTTAGTGAAGAGTTTGAGCAAATCCTAATGAGGAGTAGGTCGTGCTTTTTTCACCTTTTGAGCCAGGTGTTTTCCACGTAAAAATCTCTGTGTATTTACTTTACTGCTTTATTTATTCCGCAATAGTAGAAGTAGTACACAAAGAAGAACCAGGTTCTTCTTATTAGACAACACTCAAAAATTGGGTACTACACAATTAACTTATATTATTATGTAGTATTGAAGTCTAAAACATTAATTGGTATCAGAGAAGGTTATTCTTGAAAAGGATAACACCTTGGAAAAGATCAGGATGAGTGCACCACCTGGGAACTGGGAAGGT
>ML270766.1:494-13652 GCA_005239495.1 Nicotiana undulata | reverse complement strand
AACTGACACCGCCCGACAATACTGCGCTACACCCCCCTATGACATCAACACCCCATCCTAAGCTTGTTCTCATTCACCAGCTTTACCAGTCCGTCTGCTTCACAGGGACATCTACTGAATGCGCCATGCTATCCTCAAATTCACCTGCCATATCGCATCCTTCCCCATCCCTAATAATCTTATCTTTGTTGCATCCAGCCTTCCCCCGAATAACCAACATTTCAGTTTAAACTTGTGGACCTACTTCCTGTCCGCAAAATTTCTCAAATTACTGCAATTCCTCCTCAAGGCAGGCCACCGCCTTACCGCTGAACTCGTAGACTATACTACCACTTCCTACTTAGTTGGACACATTCCCTTAAGCAATTACCCAACCTCCGTCTCTGATGCCGGGCGTTTAGAGACTTAGCCGCTACCTGACACTTCTCACATGACTTCCTTCATCGCATGCTTCTCAATTGCGGCCTCCATTCAAACCGTTCATCACCCCAACACATGGGCAAACGTTCTATTCTTATATCAACATCGCGCCATAACCAAATGAAAACACCATAACAATCTGAGCACAACCTCAAGGTTCTCAGAAACACAACCACTGAACTGAAGCAACCTAATATTCTTCTTGCATGGCAACAACAATAACCTCAAACGACTACGCACGGAAGACTTCACGCACCGTATCCGTAACATCATCACAACTCCTCAAATTCCCGATTCATAACGAGCGCTTCGCGACGCGTAAGACTGAGTAGGAAGGATGCATAGGCATAAGCCTTAAGGGAATCAAATCGCACGATAATATATCAAGAAGGGAAGTACTGCTAACAGCCCTGCAGCCTCTCGAAGATAAGTACAGACGTCTCCGTACCGATCCGCAAGACTCTACTAGACTTGCTCATGTCTCGTGAAACCTAGGGGAACCTAGAGCTCTGATACCACGTTGTCACGACCCAAAACCTATGGGTTGTGATGGTGCCGGACACCACTGTCAGGCAAGCCAACCCCTTGATCAGTTGAAATACCATCCTGTTTAACAATTTCGAAGTCGTTGCCTTTATTGCTTTTCATAATCAAATAAATAAACTATTGTAAATTAAACACGATAGGAACTCCATTTAGTTCAATAAGACAAGACTCAACACATCCCCAGAACCCGGCGACACAAGTACATGAGCAGTTTCTAAGAATTTATACAATTATACAACTCTTGTCCGAGAAATAAATGGGACAAAAGGAATAGAGATACAATGTAAAGATATAGAAAGAAGGAGATTCTGTCAACTGCAGAACGCCTCTGGACGAATGTAGCCCGAGCAAGTCTCCAAACCAATCGCTGAACTATGAAAGTACCTCTGCAACAAAATGCACAGAAAGTGTAGCATGAGTACATATACATATATGTACCTAGTGAGTATCCCGCCTAACCTCGAATAAGTAGTGACGAGAGGTCGACTCGATACTCACTAGGGTCCAGCAGTAATAACATATGATAAAATATGATGAAATATGGTAGGCATGTCTGGGAAATAAGCAACAAGTACACGTACTAAGAATCGAAAAATCCAAACAGTTAATGAACTTAAACAATAAAGCACTTTCAAAAGTAAGACCACCGAATGAAAACAATAAACACAAATTCTTAGATCCGCCGTGGCGTACGGCCCGCTCCCATAAGGTACTTTTCTACACTCGTCATTGCGTACGACCCAATCCCATATATTTCACAATTTATTTTCAATTCCGCCGTGGCGTACGGCCCGCTCCCATATATTTCACAATTTCTTTTCAATTTCGCCGTGGAGTACGACCCGCTCCCATATATTTCACAATTTCTTTTCAATTCCGTTGTGGCGTACGGCCCGCTCCCATAGATGACGAAATTCCTCTCTTGAAGCTCTCCAAAAATCTCCCATGGCTTTGAAGAAATGAAGAAAATGACCAAAATCCCGGTTTAAAACAACACTTCCCAGGTATTTACTCATCGCGATCCCGGAGAACAATTTTCCAGCCTAAAATTTGCTCTTCGCGTTCGCGGAAAGAGCTTCGCGATCGCGGAGAACAATTGCCCAGCCTGCCCGTACAACCTCCAGTAAAATAGATATAACTGTTTGCACATAACTCCAAATGACAAATGGTTAAAAGTTCTGAAAACTAGACTAAAAGATATACAACTTTCATGTATTGGTCATCTACCAATTCCTTATAGATATTTAGATATAATCTGTCAAATTCAGCCCACGTGCAACACAACCTTCTTCTTCAAACTTACCGGACACCTTGTAGTGTAACAGCCATATCTCTTGGTACACAAATCCAAATCATGAATGGTTTACTTTCCTAGAAACTAGACAGAAAGGGCTACAACTTTAATTTATACCATCACACAATTCCTTATAGATTGTGAGATATGAGCCTCCGAAGTCGAGTTAGTGCAGCAGAAGAGTTACTCTACGCGATCGTGAAAGGCATTCCGCGATCGCGATTCACTGGCCCGTTTTTCACATTTTACTCACCGCGATCGCGACCAATTCCCCACGATCGCGTAGAACACTGTTGTAGCCAAAAACCAACAATTATAAAAGGCCTAGAAATGGTCCCAAACCATCCCGAAACTCACCCGAGCCCCTCGGGACCTCGTCCGAACGTACCAACAAGTCTGGAAACATATCACGGACTTAGTCGAGGCCTCAAATCACATCAAACAACGCCAAAAACACGAATCGCGCAAGAATTTAACTTTATGAACTTTGAAATTTCTAACTTTCACATCTGACGCCGAAACCTATCAAACCACGTCCGATTGACCTCAAATTTTGTGGGCAAGTCATATTTGACATTATGGACCTGCTCGAACTTCCGGAATCGCATTCCGACCCCGGTATCAAAATATCCATTTCCGGTCGAATTCTTCAAAAACATTCAGTTTTCTATCTTTAGCCAAATGACCTTAAATTGACTTCCGGATATCCGAATTCACTTTCGATCGCGCCCCCAACTCCTGAATAACCATACGAAGCTATTCCCAGACTCGGAATCCCAAACAGATATCAATATCATTGAAATGTACTTCAAGTCAAACTTAGGAAATTTCCTTAAAATACTGACTTTCCACAATATGCGCTGAACTGCTCTCGGGTTATCCAAAACCGGTTACGGTTATACGCCCAAGTACGAAATCGTCATATGAACCTGCTAGAACCTTCGAATCTTGATTCCGAGGTCGTTTACTCAAGATTCCAGTCTTACTCAATTTCTTCAACTTAAGGCTTCTGAAATGAGAATTTTCCTTTAAATTTAACTCCAAACCTCCTGAATTTCAACTCTGAAAATACACACAAGTCACAATACCCGAAATGAAGTTGTTCATGACTCCCAACTGCTGAACGATGCGCTGGATCTCAAAATGACCGGTCGGGTCATTACAGTCACGGTCTTCGGTTTATCTAAATTTCTCAAAATATATTTTTCTTATACTATGTCTTTACAAAATCATGCATGCTTGTTTTCAAAATATAGCACTGTTTAGCAAACGCTACCCCGATGATGTAAATAGGATCACCTAGTCAAGCAGAACGAGTCAAGCAAAGCCAGCGAGGATACGAACCAACCTTCCCCGTCTACAGAACTCACAAATTTTTCTTTGGATGCAGGAAAAAAGAAACAAACATGCTTTGGGGTCACAAATCTCAACACAGTCGTAAAATGCCAACATTTGCTATCAGCACAAAGAACGAACAAACTAAAAATCACACTCCTCGAAACCATCACACTTGCCAAAATTTCCTATAAGCACAAAAGATAACATGCTCCATAGTCGTAATTCTCACAACAATCACAATACCGCAACCTACTCCCAGCTAAGAAATCATACTATTATCTGCTATTTATTCTTTTGCATAAGGGTAATATCTGCCTTCCATCTTTCATAAGGCTAAGCTCTGCCTTCATTTTGCATGGGACTAAGCTATATCCCGCATTTTGCATGAGCTTAAGCTCTACCTCCATTTGCATAAGGCTATTTTCTGCCTTCCTCCGCATGAGGTTAAGCTCTACCTCCATCTGCATAAGGATATTCTCTTCCTTTCTTTGCATAAGGCCAATCGTCGCCTTTCTATCTACATGAGGTTAAGCTCTACCTCCATCTTGCATAAGGCTAATCTCTGCCTTCATATTGCATAAGGCTAATCTCTGCCTTCCACATCTTACATGAGACTAAGCTCTGCCTCCATCTGCATAAGGCTAATCTCCCCCTTCAACATCTTGCATGAGGCTAAGCTCTACCTTCATTTGCATAAGGCTAATCGCTACCTTCCTTTGCATTAAACTAAGCTATGTTCCATACTTGCATGAGGCTAAGATCTGCCTCCAATTTACTTTTCACCGAGACTAAGCGTTATCTCTCAAGCATTATTTACTTCTCACTTCTTTCGGGCTAAGCTTTGCCCCCGATTTCCCAAGACTAAGCTCTGTCTTGTGGACATCATATTATTGCATTTCATGGGCTGAAATATCACCAACTTGTCCAAAGGCGTCACAGTCTAACGACATCATCCTCATAGCCGGAAGACACCATGTCATGGCTTGAGGATATCTCTCAACGTGCATATTATTATTCAAAGGCGTCATAGTTCGGAGGCACCATCTTCATGGCCCGAGAACATCATTTCATGGCCCATGAATCTCTCATCAAACAATTCATGGCCCAGGACATCATGGTCTAAGGACGCATCCCTAACGTCTAAAGACAACATTCATAGTCAAACGAGAACCTGAATCATGTTTAAATTTATGCACAATATGCAGTTGCGGTATTCTTATTTGCAGGTAACCCGACGAGCAACGGCTATCCCAGCAGGAGCGATCCCGCTCCATATCAAACCTAACCTCTTCTATAAATCGTTCATTCATCAGGCCCTAGATGTTGCATCCGTTCTTGTGATGAATTCATCAGTATACTTTTCCGATGAACCTGGAACTACATACAGCCTGATTCCTATAAAACCATGGATATGTAGGCAGCTCAGAAACCAGGGTGCGGCCCTAAATCTCTCTAATCGTTTCGCTCGGACAAAATTAGCCATCATATCTTTACTCGGCAACTCTTTCATCTTTTCCGGGTAAATAGGGGCAGCTGTTGATACCCAATGTTTTCCGAAAAAATACTTTTAAATTGCACATATACCCTCAAAATCATGCATCAATAGCAATTGGTATTTTTTCATATTTTTCCTATATTTTTAAATTTGTCCAGCATTTTATTTCCAATAAATAATTACAAAATTGCACCACAAATGATTTCCAAAGCATTTCTTGATCTAATCTATTATTCATGGTCTTGTTAAGAACAAATTATTTCACAATTAGCCCAATTGGCACCTCTTGGCTATAATTGCAATAACTTTACAATTATAACCCAATCATATAATTTTATACCATTTTTCACCAGAAATTAATCATGTGTATTTTAAAATACCAAATAAACATTTTAAAAATATTTTCTATGCATGAAATTCATTTTTTATAATTATTAGCTATTTTACAAATTAATTGAATTAATTCGAACTAGGTATTTAACAAATAGCCATTTTCCTTTTAATTCTAGCCTAAACTAAACCAGCCCCAAACGCAATTATAATCAACCCAATAGAAAGCCTAATCCATTAAACTACCCGACCAAATGTCTTGTTTAATCTGGACCGTTGATCAATTTTGACCAACAGACCATATCTCTTCTTACCCAAAATAACCTAAAGACCTACCCCTTTTCCCCATCATTCTCTCTTCACCCTCCGCCGTTACACTCTCTCATCTCTCTCACGCTCTCTCTACTAAACTATAATCTCCTCTTACTGGCCTGCTTGCCGGTAACAATTGTGGTTCCACCACCATCCCTAGCCATCATGGCTCCCTCACATGCTGGATTCTTGCTAATTTGAGATCCTCAAGGGAACCAGAGGCCGTTGAACTCACACCCATGGCCTTTCATGCCGTTCTCTGGACACCATTGGTCTGTCCGAGTAAGATCTTCCTATATCCGGCTAAACCTATGGTTTCTAAGCCTGATTCTCTCTATCTCTGGGTTATCTCTCTCTGAAACCCTAATCTATCTCTTTATCTGCAACAGATCTAAGAGATTCTGAGTTATCTTTACTGTTTTCTTAAGAATCTCTCCTATTTTTAAAAAATGCCTATTCGTCTTCAAAACCAGGGTTTCTTAACCCCTTTTCATAATGAATTTTCCTTCTGATTTTCCGTATTATTCTATGATTTTTACTATGTTTAAAATTTTAATCATGTTTTCCCCTTTTTCTGATTGATTATGTTAAAAACCCTAAGTACTCCGGTCTTAAACCTGGGTTCTTAGTCTGTCTCTGATAATTTGTTCGTTTAATCTGTATATGTGCTTGTTTCTTATGAACGCTCCGAGTTTCTATAATTTTACCCTATTATGTTCATTAGGGTTTCTGATTTTTGCTTCTTCTGCTTATATTATGTTCATTCTGTTAATTCCTCTAATAAGCACTATTTTTTAGTTGAATCCCTGATTCTATGTGATTTTTACTTTACTACGCTATTAGGGTGTCTGATTTTTGTTTCTTGTTGCATATTCTGTGTTTATCTCGCTTATTCTCAGAAATTTGTGTTAGTTCCCCTAAATCAGTACTATTTTCTAGTTTGAATCCCCGATTTTGTGTGATTTTTACTTTACCATGTTTATGAAGGTTTTTGATTTCTTACTTTTCCCTACCTATATTTTCCGTTCATTTGTTGTACTTTCCCTTAAGCTAATACTACCTTATATTGGAATCCTTGATTCCCTGTGATTGATATCCTTCACTGATCTCTTGTGATATTCTCTATTGATTTTAAACCTCCAAGTTATTTTCTTGCCTTATTCTATGTTCGACCATGCTTTCAACTGATTATTGGGTATCCTCCTTAATTTGAATCTTCTGAACCTTTCCTTAATCACATGTTCTATACTTGCATTGTGCTTAATTACTTCCTTATTTGGTATAGTCCAGCCATATATATGATTTTCTTCCTTATTTGCTTAGTGTCCTTGCCGTTTGAAGTTAACTCCCTTAATTAAGGGAGTACTTATACTGATTTTTATACTAATTGATACCCAGTTCCATAATTACTGCATGACTTTTATTCTTACCTTATTATTCTACCTAGTTCGAAACTATATATACATGCTCTCTCGTTAACACAAACACACGAACACATTGGTTCGAAAGCTCTCTCTCACACTTAAAACTTTCTTCTCTCTCTCTCTCTCTCTTTTCTCTAGTTACTTGTTATTGCTCTAAGTCATCCGGTTGTAAGCCAAGGCTGAATACTACACTCTCTTGCTCCTCACTTTGTGCTTACTATCTCTTTCGTGTATGTCTAGATTTCAATTCAAGTCTCCAAAACAATTAAGTATTTTTTACTACTTCAGTTCATTATGTTTCTAATATGTTTCTATATATGGTTCTGTTGTTGAACATGTAATTGACATATTTACATTCTTGTTCATCTAGCATGTTATGTTATGTCATGTCATATTCCTCTTAGAAGCAGCATGTTTATAAATATGTCACCCCCTTCATAGTATGTCTCAATGTGACTCTGTTCTATCTTTTATCTAGTTTCTAGTATGAACCTTTTATCTGGTTGATTCTGTTTAATACTATGTTGATACTATACTATCTCCCCACCCAATGAACCCCTTAGAGCACTTTTGATTCTGTATCTATGTTCTAAATTAGCACTCATGAACCTACGTCTTACTACATGTACCAATTGCAAAGACTTCTGATTGTTATGTGTTCACCATACATGCTTTATTTGTCCCCAATCCCAATTGACCCTGTATGAAGTCTTGTTCTTCGAATGTTGCTAAATATGTTGGTCATGTGTTTGTTGTTTAATTACCCCAACTCTTGTTAAAAGTTGTTTTACTCCTTTATTATAAAAAACTATTTCAACTAAGTCTCTTTCAATACTGTTTTCCTAAAAAAAACCTTTTCAAAACTATGTCAAGTACTCTCACTATACTCTTAAGTCCTTAAGTTCTGCCCCTCCAATGTGTGACTGCTTAAGGATCTTGTAACGACCCAGCCGGTCGTTTTGTGTATTGGGACTCCGTTCCCGTGAATGACTCTTTACATAGCGACTACTCGTGCCTTATGACTTGTGTGGGCAGGTAGTTTGAGATTCAGAAGTGATTTGGCCAGTTTCGGAACACTTAGTTCCTGAAGGCTAGCCTATTTGGCTGATTTTGGCTCCGAGCAGCATTTTGAGCAAACGACCTCCGAATCGAGTTCTGACAGCTCCAGCAGCTCCGGATGATGATTTCAGACTTGGGAGTGTGTTTGCCTTGGGTTTCTGATGACCTGGGAGTATTTCGGCACCTAAATTGGAATTCAGGATTTCATGTGATTTGGAATTTAGCCTGGAATTGGACCTCGTGATATCATGGTCCGAATGGAATTTCGGAACTGGCAATAGTTATGTATAGTCATTTATGACTTGTCCGCAAAAATTGGGGTCATTCAGTATAGACTCGTTCGGCGTATTGATGAGCCATTTGATTTTTCTTGAAATCCTAAGTTTGATCTAAGGGGTTTTGGAGAGTGATTCTTGGTTTGAATGATGTTTTTAGTGTTCTAGGAGCTCGAGCACGTTCGTCATGTGATTTGGGACTTGTTGGTATAATTTGTCGAGGGATCGGGGGGGCCCAAGGGTCTCCCGACCCCGATCGGGGTCAAAAACCAGCAAAACTCATAGCTGGTGGGAATTTACTGGTGTGAATGCACCTGCGGTCCATGAGCCGCAGCCGCGAGGTTCGCACCAGCGGAAATCCCTACGCAGGTGCGGCTCCTGCCGCAGAGGCGATCCTCTTCTCGCAGGCGCGGCTCTGCAAGCGCGGACAAAAGCCCGCAGGCGCGACCTTCCCCAGGGGCCCAGGCCATCACAGGTGCGGCCAATTTCCCGCAGGTGCGAGTCCGCACCTGCGATCCAAAGTCCGCAGGTGCGGGAATTTCTCCTAGTGCCCAAGCCTTTTTCCGCAGGAGGGGCCCTTTTTCCGCAGGTGCGAGTCCGCACCTGCGATCCAAAGGTCGCAGGTGCGGAAACTGCTGGGCAGTCCTATTAAAAAGCCCAAGTCGTGAATTCTTTTCCCAAAAATCATATTTCCTCCATTGTTGACGACCCCAAGAGCTCCATAACGGGTATTTCGGCCTAGAAACTCAGGTAAGTGATTCCCTAACCCTCCGCATGTAATATCTTCAATTCCTTGTGAATTTCCTCTTCCAAATCCATAGAATTCTTAAGAAATTTTTGGGGGAAGAAAGAGGGGTTTGAGGAAAAATGTGAATTTTGATTTTTGGGCCATTTAGGGATGATTAATTGAGTTAATCTTGATCCTTAGGCGACGTATAGCGCGTTTCTTCAAGAATTATAATTTTCCGGACGCCGAGGCTCGGAGTTGAATTCCAAAGTACGTCAAGAATACGTTTTTAACGAAATATTTGATAAATCCTCCTTGAATCTTCCTAAATTGATATAATTATGTGCTTTTGGCTATTTGCGAGCCATCGAGGGTGATTCGGAGGATTCGTGCGTCTTGTTGTATGGTCTGTTGGCCGGAGGAGCACTTGTCCAGGTGAGTCTCCTTTCCAAACTTTGTAAGGGGGAAATGTCCCCTAGGCTCTTGATTGCTAATTGTGCTCGTTGAGGGGGCTACGTACGTACCACGTGATGAGAGTCCGTACGTGGCATCTATATTGTATATCGGGTAGCCGTAGGATCCACGAGCATGTTTTAATTGTCGTTTGATATTATTTGACGTTTTGTACAAGTTATTACTGATATGTGATGAAATTGAGCTATGATAGCTGTGAATTAAATGTACATAATATTCAGATAAGAATTATGAACTTCATCAATTGAGTAATTGTGTTACTCTTGATATAATTTATAAAGAGTAAAGAGTAAATGAGTTAATGAGTTGTTGAGCTGAATGAAGGTGGTTAAAATTCCTTCTTATACTTGAATAATGAAATAATCCTTGATAATGAGTTGTTGAGCTAAATGAAGGTGGTTAAAAGTCCTTCTCGTATTTGAATTGTTAAATCATGGTAATATTATGAGCAAAGAGGATAATGTGATAAAATCCCAACTTTGGCTATCAAGTGAGATGTGAGTATCCGATCCCGTTGAGTGTGGGCGAGTCGGTACCACGGTGTCTAAATATACACATATATATATGCATTCATGCAGTCATATATACGCATTCATGCATTCATGGCCCCCGAGTCACAGATATGATTCGTGATCGGGGAGAACTTATATTTTCATTTCCCCTGAGTCACAGGTTTGGTTCGTGATCAGGGAGGAATTACACTTATATTTTAATAGCCCCTGAGTCACAGGCTTGATTCGTGATCAGGGAGGAATTACACTCATATTTTTACCAGCCCCCGAGTCACAGGTTTGATACGTGATCAGGGAGAGATCAGACTTATTTTACTATCCCTTGAGTCACAGGTTTGATTCGTGATCCGGGAGAATTATACTACTAATTTCATCGGCCCCCGAGTCACAGGTATGATTCGTGATCGAGGAGAACTTATATTTTCTTTGGCCCCCGAGTCACAGGCATAATTCGTGATCGGGGAGAGTTTTACTTTGCATCATTGGCCCCGAGTCACAGGTATGATTCGTTATCCGGAGATTATATATATATTTCATTGGCCCCTGAGTCGCATGAATGATTCACGAGCATGGAGAGATATTTGCCCACCAGTCGCATGGATGATTCGCGATCGTGGAGATTTTATCGAGTCAGCGCACGAGTCGCATGTATGATTCGCGAGCGTGTGGAGCTTTATGACCGAGTCAGTCCTTATGACCCACCATAATGACTTCGGTCGATAGTCTTATCTGTGTCGGTTATATATACATATACATACATAAGCATTACATTGAGTTGGGATCGTACGATGGTGAATTAAGGTACGATACTGAGAACTGAAAAGTGAATAACTGAGATAACAAGCTGAGATAAATAACAGATAATGAGAAGGAAAACAAGTGATACATATGGTCAGTCTACAAGGAGAGGTTATGTTTAAGATCAGTTACATGTTTGTTGATTACATGTCCTTATACTTGATTTATTTTCTCACATGATTTATTGATCGGCTTGTACCTTATTTCATTATGTACTGGACCTTAGTGAGTATATATTCTACCTCTCGTCACTACTCTTTACGAGTTTAGACGGGATACTCACTGGGTACATATTTGTTTATATGTACTCATGTTGCACTTTCTTTCTTCTTCTGCACTTGATTGTGCAGGTCTTGAGGCTGGTCCGTCTGGTCGTCCGCCTGCTGATAGATACTGATCGAGGTGTCACTCCATACGGTGAGTTGTATTCTTGGCGTCATCCTAACAGCACCTCTGGAGCCTTCTAGTTTCATTTTGCTCAGTCTTTTGTTCCAGACTGCGGTTTGTATATTTTTGTATATGTCTATTTCAGTTGTTGTATCTATGTAGCCGCCCGTTGACACTGTGACACTAGTCCTGGCACACACTTATTGTAGTTATGTTGGTAATTTGGGGTTGTATATATTAGGCCTAGCTGTGGTTCAACTTGTTTCTATGGCCTTACCCCATACTGTTATTGTATTCCGCACTTTTATTGTTATTGTTGTTCGTTGGCTTGCCTAACCTCGCCGTTAGGCGCCAAACTCCTTTTGTTCAAAATCTATCGTGCTGTTAGCCTTATACTCAATTTGTTCTTCTATTCTCTCACAGATGGTGAAGACACGTACTTCTCATGATCCTAATTCGGGGGAGGCTGCTACCCCGGCCGCTCGAGGACGAGGTCGAGGCACTCGGGGTAGGGCTCCTGCTGGTAGGAGGGGGCGAGGGCGTCCCAGAGCTACACCAGCTGCACCAGTGGAGGATCAGTACATTGATGAGCAGGAGGAGCTGCCTCCAGTAGCACCACCTCAAGTGGATTTTATGACCCACCAGGCTTCCAGGAGGTCATGGGCCGCATGCTGAGATTCATGGACACGATGTCGTAGGAAGGCATCCTTCCATCATATCCTGCCACCTCTTAGGCAGAAGGGCGAGTTCAGACCCCTACAGCTCAGACTACAGGGCCACAGCGTACTCAAAATATTCCGCCGGTTGTTAGGGCTCAGCCTGGGTTAGAGGCATCAGGATCCAGGCTAGTTCCGAGAGGGGATAAGCATAAGTTATTGGGTAGATTGACACAGCTACACCCTCTGGTCTTTGGGGGTGAGCAGGGAGAGGATTCCCAGGACTTTCTAGAGAGGTNCGGGCTCAGTTCGAGAGACTAGAGCAGGGGCACTTGTCAGTGATAGATTATGAGGCCAGATTTTCAAAGTTGTCTCGTCATGCCATCATGATACTATCTATAGATGGAGAGAGAGTTCGTCTGTTTGTAGCAGGTTTGCATCCTAGCATCAGGACTTTTTTAGCTAGAGAGGTGGAGATGGGCACTCCATTTCAGACAGTGGTTGAAATAGCTCGTCGTATAGAGGGCTATCGTGTCAAGGATAGGAGTCAGGGCCAGTCAGGGCAGCAGGGACAGCATGACAAGAGAGCTAGATTCACCGGGGACTTCATAGGTACATTAGGCAGAGTCAGGGGTCAGTTTTCTAGCATTCAGTCCAGCCGGTCTTCTTATACAGCACCTTCAGTACCTGCCAGGGTGGCCCCAGTTAGGCCACAGTTCAGTGCCATGCCGGATGTCACTCCAGCCATTCAGGGTTCTTAGTCCTCGGGTCAGCAGGATATGTCCTAGGTGAAGTGTTATGGGTGTGGAGACATGGGCCACGTGAGGAGAATTTGCCACCACTATAAGGGCAAGGCAGTGCAGCAAAGCCATCAGCCCAGGGTCCCAGCACCAGTAGCTCGACAACCGAGGGGTGGAGGTCAGATTGGAGGGGCCGTCCCAGAGGGGGAGGCCAGCCGGGTAGAGGTCATTCAGCCCCAGCTCGATCTGGGGGAGCTCAGCCATCAGGCGCCTCAGCACGTTTTTATGCCATTCCTGCCAGGGCAGACGCAGTAGCCTCAGATGCAGTGATTACAGGTACTATTTCAGTCTGTGGTAGGGAGGCTTCAGTG